>JAODJX010000051.1:7445028-7455508 GCA_026776945.1 Isichthys henryi
CCCCAGAGATTTTCCAAAGTCTTGTGAAACGCACCCCCCCCCCGCCCAAAAAAAAGGGGCAGCTGTTATACTGTAGCTGCAAAACAGGAACCAACTCCATACTGATTCCTTTGGATTTATAATGGGACGTCATAAAAGTTCCTGTAGGTATAATGGCCAGGTGTCCCAATACTTTTGTCCATATAGTGCATACTTGCTCAGAAATAAAACATTATTTAAAATAAGAATAAAGGTATACAGTATTAAGCATTAATAAAATAAAGAATAAAACATTTTTCTGTGCTCCAAACACTTATTTTTGATATCTTGTTGGATGGCTAGAAGAACACAGCTTTCGTGTTCGTTAATTTTGCCACCAGCTCACTTAACTAATGAACTTATTTAATTAAAATACGCCATGAGGAACTGATTATCCAAACGTGTGCTAGTGGGTGGGTTCAGCTAATATTTGGATATACTGGATGGTGACGGTAAATATAGTGGTGACTTGAGGATTTGAAACACTTTGACGGGCATAAAAATCGTAGTTTTACACTAACATAAACATAGTTTAAACTACATTTTCTGTGACCCTTAAAGCTCTCCATCAAACTGAGGGACTTGGGACTCAGCCCATTATTGTGTCAGTGGATTGTCAACTTCCTTAAGGATGGACCACAAACAGTAAGGGCAGGAAAACATGCCTCCCCTCCAATTTCCCTCAGTACTGGAGCCCCCCAGGGTTGTATTCTGAGCCCCCTACTGTACTCTCTGTACACGTATGACTGCATAGCCTCATCAGACTCCACCACCATCATCAAGTTTGCTGATGATACTGCAGTAATAGGTCTAAACGCCAATAACAATGAGAAGGCCTACAGTACCTGCAAGAGGTCAGTAACCTGGAGAGCTGGTGCCACGAGAACAATCTTCTCTTAAACACCAGGAAGACAAAGGAGCTGATTGTGGACTATTGGACAAAGCAGGTGAAGAACTGCAATTCTCTCTTCATCAGCGGGACCCCAGTGGAGAGAGTCGACAGTTTACAGTTAACTGGGCATCCACATCACACAGGACTTGTCGTGGTCTCGCCATTCCAGCTGCCTCAGAGGGTGCTAAGGAATTTTCCACTCCTGCACCATTGAAAATCTCCTGACGGGAAACATCTCCACCTGGTTTGGGAACAGCACAAGGCAGGACAGGCGCACTCTCCAGAGTGGTGCGATCAGCCGTGCATCATTAACACTGAGCTCCCTGACCTGCAGTCTGTCTACATCAAACGGTGCCGAACCAAAGCCAGAAAGATCATGGAAGACCCCAACCACCCCAACAATGGACGATCATGGAAGACCCCAACCACCCCAACAATGGACGATCATGGAAGACCCCAGCCACCCCAATAATGGACGATCATGGAAGACCCCAGCCACCCCAACAATGGACTCTTCTCTCTGCTGAGGTCAGGGAAGCGATTTCGCTCCCTGAAGGCCAACACAGTGATAATGTGGTTAAGGTTCTTTGGTTTATTAACCAAGAAAATACCCAGGTTGCGTTTTCGTGAATGTGTTGTTGTGAAATAATAAACCCGTCAATCTCCCCCCCCCCCCCCCAGTGCATAACACTGTGGGCTATATTTACTATATTATGTTATTTATTACATTATACTATATTATGCACTCCACACTTCTACTTCTATACCATCCCATCGTAAATTCCATGTTCACTGTTATCCTAGAGTGCAATATATGTAAATAGCAGAGATATGTTCTGTACATCCCTGTAAATAGTGTAGGTGCTACTATATCTAATGTCTTTCATCTCTTTTTATATAGTTTTAAACTGTTTTTGTCTACATTTCCTTGGAGCAGTTGCAATAAGCATTTCACTGCAGGTTATACCATGTATGATGATATATGTGACAATTTGAATTTGAATGTTTACACAGGCCCTGCGATGGGCTTGCCCTCCATCCTGGGTTGTTCCCTGCCTTGTGCCCATAGCTTCCGGGATAGGCTCCGGACTCCTCGCGACCCAGAAGGATAAGTGGTTTGGAAAATGGATGGCTGGATGTTTACACGGCAAAAAATGTTTGGGTTAGCCTGCTGTACTGTTTGTCTCCATTTGGTGGCAGTAATGTACACAGAGTGTTGCATGGAGGTAAGTTCAAGCACTGATCTGCAGCCAGAGCGATGCCTTTAGTACTCACTCACTCACAATAAGACTCACTCTTATTGGTGAACAGCTAGTCGGGTGTTAAAGTTCTTGCTCTCTGTGTCTATCAAGTAGCAGCTGTCAGTTATGAACGACACAGGCCTTTTTCATATTTAGAAAGATGTCATCTTGGTGAGAGGAAAACAATCTTTTTCCAAACATGTCGTCATCTGACCTATTTCATCTGAACATATGATTTGAGTAGACAGCCTTGACATAAGGGGCAGCCTTGTGCTGTAGTAGGTTGTGCTGTTGCCTCGCACCTCTTGAAGACGGGTCTCCACCATGGCTCCACACGTGTGGAGTTTGCCTGTTCTCCCTGTATCATTATGTTCTGTACTTCAGCTTCCTCCCACAGTCCAAAAACATGCTGAGATTAATTGACATGACCGAATTGCTCAATGGTGTGTCTGCCTTGTGACAGGTTGGCATCCCATCATACATTGTTCCCTGCTTTGTGCCTGTAGCCTCCTGGACAGGCTCTGGACCCCCCTGCAACCCTGAATAGGACAGGCAAGTTCAGCAAATGGGTACATGCTGCATTGAAGCTGAAATCTCCACACCCATTTTGGGGGTTTGCACAGCTAGTGAGCGAATTGTCACTCATGCATTAGTGTCATGCTGAGTGTATGAAGATCCATCTCTCAGACCTAGTTTCTCCTTCCCTGCCATTCCCCCATGCCTGGTATAAGATGTTCATTAAAGGACCTTTAATAAAGGGATCAGAAGGGTAATTAAAAGATCTTTCCAAAGCCCTGAGTTTCAAAGCCGAGGGTCCTATACTAGGAAAAATGGCACAGTCAAAGTGGGAGTACTATTGCCCCAGTCTGTGTGTACATATAAGTTTACTTTCCCCTCGATGATGAGATCCCAGCACAAGCACAGTATGTTCCAAAAAGCAACCACTATTGCGAGGTCCTCATAACAGTACTATTGTGTACACCGTACTTCCCGTCGTTCACCACGTCCCTGTTTCAGCAAGGGAGGGGCTCGTGTCTCACTTCCATAACCAATTACAGTCTTCTTTTTAGACACAGTGTTTAGATACAATCTATTTATTGTATCCGGGTACTAATTGCTCAAATGTTGAAAACAATCAAAAAAAATAAAATAATGAGGGAAGGTCGTTGTGTTAGATCATTTTCAGTATCTCTTCAATGTTCTTCCTCATCAGATAAGCTTCTGTTAATGTCCAGTGAAAGTTCCATCAGGGTAATTGGCAATATTTCTAATCTCCCCTCAACAGACCCAGTTTATTTAATTTCACATCTATTTTGCATTTAGAGCCTGTGTTTTGTGTTTCTGTGTTGGAGTGGAGGTGATAAGGCTTTTCATACACTCCAATATTGCGCTCCAGGTCTGGCTGTGTTTTCCATTGTTTACAAAATAGCCCTTTGGCATCCATTAGCATCTTCTTTAAGCATGATGCTTCTTAAAAAAAATTGTACGAATTGACAATTCTCAGACTCCTCCATTACGGAATTATTTGGTCATCAGAGACAGAAAGGTATCAGGTGAATTGCTTGAGAAACCACTTGAAGGGAAGGATTTGTAAATCTATACACCAATTAGAATTTTGGGTAATTTCATAAGCACATAAAGTATTTTGATTAAGAAAAAGATCAAATTTGAAATGAAACTGAAACTAAAAATAGGTGATTAACAGCCATGAAATTATTTACGTGTTTCAATATATCTGTCAGACTAATAAAGATGATTACAGCAGTAGGCAACACCCATAAAAGACAGTCCTTGTAAGATGACTGCCCGTTTGTACAGAAAACCTGAGGTAATTGCTAATTGCTTGGGTTCAGCGGAAATGGAGAAGAGTGGCTATTTCTAGGATGCGGCCAGGACAGAGTGGAGCTTTTATGGGTTGATGATGTTACCCTATAAGCACTAGGGGCTTCTGCTGTGCAGGTTGGCAGAGGCAAAGGGAAGGTGGTGTTTTAAACTAAACTGGACTAAATCTGTTAAATCCGAAGTGGATTTCCTACCTGCACGTTGAACCTAAGGAGTAGAGACTGCAGCTCCCAGTTCTCTGAAAATAATCAAAATGTGGCTTTGGATATAAAGTCTTGCATTCATATTAAAGAGAGGGGCGAACTGCTGCTGTTACTGTAGCTCTTTCATGTCTCTCCTTCTGGATACATTAAATATGCAAGACACCGTAGTACCAATGAACAGTAGTACAGCATTACACACCCACTGACACTCTCCAGAGCTGTAGACAGGGAAAGAACAGAATTCAATTCAATTTGATTTATTTTTATATAGCGCCTTTCACAACAGAGTCACCACAAGGTTCTTTACATAGGTGTGTTGTGGTTCATTAAGACAGATTAATGCAATATTGTGCATGATGAAATCACCCGGACCATCTGCAGGTCTGTGTGAGGGTCAGAGCGGAATGAATGGGTAGGTGTCAGAATCTGAATCAGAATCGGAATCAGGTTAATTGGCCAGGTGTGAGTGTGGCACACACAAGGAATTTCTGGCAGTTAGTGTCTCTGCAGTACATTACAATACAATAGAACCAAACAGTACAGATTAAATACAATATAAAAGACATCTTAACCTTATAGGTGTTGCTAGGCATATGGTATTTCAGATAAAAGGGAAAACTAGACAAAAATATTACAGCAGCACACGTCTCCATATGAAACATCTAAAGAAGAATGGGTAATGCTTAACATTAAGTGCACCTTCATAATCCATTCATAAAACATTCAGTGCACCTTCATAATGCATTCATAAGCAGCATGCAAACACACCTTAACAGCTTTAATCCATCCATCCATTATCCAAACTGCTTAGTCCCCACTGGGGTTGTGGGGGGCCTGGAGCCTATCCCAGGAACATCAGGGAACCAAGCCTGGGTGGGTGCCAACACAGGGCCAGTTTAGAATTGCCAATCAGCCTACTCTGCACACTTTTGGACTGTGGGAGGAAACTGGAGCCCCAGGTGAAAACCCATGTGAACATGGGAAGAGCGTGCGAACTCCACACAGAAAAGACCGGGGATTAAACTCAGGACCTTCATGCTGTGAGGCAGCAGTACTAACCACTGTACCACCGTGCTGCCCTTTAACAACTTTAATATACATTAATAACAAACATTGCATGATTATACAATTATAATGTTATAATGTATATTAAAGCTGTTAAGGGATGTTAGGATGTTAAGGTGTACTTGCGTGCTTCTTACGAATGTTCTAGGAATGCATTATGAATGCTTTATAAATGCATTATGAATGCTTTATGAATACATTATGAAGGTGTACTGAACATTTTATGAATGCAATATAAAAGCATTATGAAGGTGTAAATGATCCCAAAACTTTAATATTTCCGACAATTGCCATTTTGAAAAGAAAACAGATCATCAGCATTTTTTTCATGTTCCTACAATAAGATTTCAGCGAGCTGAAATGAACTGAAATATGCGAGAAAGATACGCGGCATCACCGACGATGCCGTCGATTCCAGAGCGTTAATGTAAGCCGTTACCGAAGAACATTCAAGATTCTTTATTGACGTCTTGCCATGCAAGGCCTGCTTAAAGAGCAAGCACGCCACCAATTAACAAGTTTAAGATAAATTCAGTGATGAATTCAGTTTTCCTATTGCTCTTCCTCAAAATGTTCACTTTGCTATGTATTTGATAAGTCCTAAAATGATATCGCTGTCAAACCCAAAGTGCTTGTCTGGGATCATGTATTTTCTAGAGTTAATGCAGTCGCTGAGATGTGGGATCCACTGAGAGGTGATGGTAAAGGTCTCAGATGTTCTTATTTTGCCGCACAGACCGAAAAATAGCAAAAGGGCTCGTTAAAAAGAGAATTCTGGGATGTACTGTCTTAATGACCCACTTTTTCTTAAAGAAAAGAAAAAAAACCTTTGCATGCTACCGTAAAAGGTACATTTCCACAGATGAGAGTTTCACAGAAAGATGCATCATGGGAGACTGGGAACCATCGTGATGGAAACAGCTCATTTTCCTGTGGACATCCCCCACAGCTCCTTTGAAATGTTCCCTCCCCCCATTTTTGTCACCCTGGTACCGGCAGTCAGATGTAAAAGGACAAACTGTAAGCATCAAAGCTTCAGAGTCCCGCCTCCCCCCCTCCCCCCTGCCAGCATACTCATTGACATTAATGTGCTGTTTGAAAAGGGAGGGTATAATTAATTAGCACAATCTTTCTGATTATTCAAAAGGGTAACGTTTCGTTCTCTCTTCAGTCTAGGACAGCTTCTTTTGTAAACTGCGTGTTTTTGACATTTTAATTGTTTACTTGCTATTTGCTAAGCAAATAATAGCAGCAATAATAATAATAACATTATTGTAATAAGGATAACAATACCAGGAAAAGATAAATACCAGGATTAGAACATTTTGCAGACTGTGCATGTCATTTCTTATAAGTGAAAAGCTGAATCCCCCCGCCAGAAAACTGACTCTGCCTGGTATGAGTAGTTGTCTACTGCTACCGTTCATTGTGGTCAGAGGGCAGTCCCAGAGGTGCTATACCTCTCCTGGAATCTGCATGCAGACAGAAATGACCAAACCTGAGCTCATCTCTGACACCGGTGTAGGTTCTGCAGGAATCTCAGCATTATAGGATAGTCTCCTGGGGGGGGCGGGGGTGGTCTTGTTGCTCAGATGATTAATGTTTCATAAGGTTTCATCTAAATACATTGTTCTCATACTGACGGGTCAAATGCATCTCTTCCAGCTGTTGTGCAGGCTGAGCTGAGCCCATTCTGTCTGTCGCTGCCTAGCCCCTTCTCTCCTGTGCCCCTGAGTTCTGCTCGCACAAAACGACATGTCCGCTATTTCTATTCATGCACCTTTGTAATTCTCTTTGTTGTTTTATTTGGTACAGAGCATATTAAAAACTAAAAACTGAAAGGAAAGCCAATGAAAGGAATATGTTTCTCTATCCAGATTAGAGTGTCTCACTGTGAGGATCAGAAACATTACTTGTAAATCTGTAGTACTAATGAAAGAAGGCTTCTGTCTCTGTTAGACACTCTGTAGATAATTGCATTACAAACCTACACCTTACGTTATATTGTATGTCAAAATGTGTTGTAAATGTTTTATTCCTTTATGAAGCATTACAGTTAGACATTTCTTTTGTCCTCGAGTTCACTATTTGCTTGGTGTATTTTGAATGTATCCTAAAAAATTTTTTTTGTTGCATACTAGTACATTCCTGGGGAATCTACAAGTTGACATACCTCATTCTCCCTCCTCCTCAATAGTGTCCCCTCTCCAATGGCCATAGTATCATATGTGCAGCAGGACAAACCTGCTGGATTGAAATATGTCTGCAAAAGCAGCAAATTAGTCTTCGTGTCTGTGCTGCTGGCTCCCGACATGGATGTACAAAAGTCTACACATTGACGTTTTGGGGGCCATTTTTCAGGTACACACAAAGATCTATGAATGCACTCAAAAACCTACAAGTGCCAAATGTCTTGTATTTAGTTTAGTTACTTATGGCTAAGGTTAGGGCTGGGTGGGGGTTAAGGGTGTCACGTTGGGATTACCACAGAGTGGGATTTCCACAGAGAAATTAATGGAGAGTCCCCACGAAAATGTTATTACAAACCTGCGTGTGTGTGTGTGTGTGTGTGTGTCTCTCACCTCACACCTCCAGATTGGATGCTGTGTAGTTATAGCTGGGCTGGAGACAACAGCCAGCCACTTGCTACAGTACCCTATTCCTGTGAGAGGCCTCCTTTCCAAATGTGAGCCAGCTGGGGTTATTAGTGGGGGCCACACATGTGGCAACTGTGGTGGAGCAACAGCTGGTCCAAAACGAAGGTGCTGAAACTTTGACTAGCTGGGCGCTGCTCTTTTTGTCAGATCCGCTGTAGTTTTCAGGCCCTAAAGGAGAAATTGTGACAAATGCTAATTGTTATTTGTACTTGGTATAGCTGAATGGGTTAGCATTACATTTACATTTATCAATTTATAAGATGTTCTTGTCCGGTGTGACCTACAGGCCAGGGAAGTAGTGCTTCAAAAGCATATAACTAACAAGCAGCCAACTAGGTGTAAGTGCAACTTATGCAGGAAGTCTACCATACCTTGTAAATAACATTGCAGGAACATAATGAGAACTATTCAAGTGAAAGACAGGTGCAAAAATAGAATAGAATAGCGGCTAATAGATGAAATTGGACAGAGCAGGTCAGCGGCTGAATGAGGTAGAAGGCCTTACTGGAAGAGATGCGTCTTCACGTTGAACTTTCCCACACATGGCACTGGGATCTCCAAGCTGGGTCGGCATGAAGAGCAAACAGGGTCTACATGAGTGACTTGATGGAGATGGGTCCCCTTCCGTTATCGGCTCTGAATGCCAGTAATTGTAAGGACTTCAACTGGATGAGAGCGCCTAAAGGAAGCCAGTGAAGTCAGCCAAGGAGGAGTGTAACACGAGAGCATTTTAGCTCATTGCATACCAGATGTGCTGCTGAATTTTTAAACATTTGCAGTGGTTTGAAATCACAAGCTGCTAGCCCTGTCGGCAGAGTTGCAGTAGTCTTTGAGAGGTTTAACTGAAGCTGACAATCCCATATCCAGGCGAGGTAAGCGGAGATCGGAACAGAGACTGTGGTGTCCTCAGGAGGGTAGGTCACGTGGAGCTGAATGTCATCAGTGCCATAGTGGTTGGTGAGAGCCATCTGACTGGGTGATAGATACAATGTATTGAGGCGACCAAATACGGAGCATTGGAGAACACCTAAAGTGACACCTCCACACTCCAGGACACTTATAATGATCTATCTGATAGGTCATATGATGTGGACAAACTGCATTAGCAAAGAGGAACAGCAATCACACGTGGAACCTCCAAGGATAGACAGATTTTGAACACGATAGTTGCTGCAAAAAATATATATTGTGATGATTGCTCTGCATGGTCATATAATGGCCAAAACAATATGAAGCCATTTTACAGGAGCAAGTACCGTATTCTCACGAACTTCCCATATTCCAAGATGATGATGCCCCCTTAAGCACTACTAAAGAATTTCATAAAAACAATGATGGAATCAAATGCCTTTCATAGCCTCCTAAATCATCCGTATCTAAGCATCACAGCATTTTTTACTCGTATGTTCTGCAGCACGGAGTACGAAGTAATTTTCCGCTTCCTTTATCCCTCGAAGAATTGTAGATTTTTAGTCTTGAAAATTGGCCCAACATCTCACAATACGCAAACATATATCTTATATATTTGATTCACAGTTCTGAAATTTCTGTAGATTTTTCAGAGCTTTTGTAAAAACTAAGGTGCCATTTCAATTCCAATTCAAAATAAGGAAAGAAAGCTATTCCTAAGTTGGAATCTGTTTTGGGTAAAGTACAGTACATCTGTTGAGAACAAGAGTTATTATTAGCTAGAGAACAGAGGTGACCATGCATTATGAGACAACCTTGTCCCATAGTACGGACAACATACATTCACACAGGCAGAAATTATACCAGGATACAATGCAGCCCTTATCAGGGTGTTGCAGTGCTGCAGGACCCCATCTCTCTTATTGTGGTCTATACAACAGAAGGGTCATCGTCCCCAGTCATTGTACCCTGACTTTCCACCCTCTGGAATATGCATGGATTTAGTTTAAATGATGTCCCCACCTCCAGCTCTGATGTCAGCTAGTTTTAAGCTTTTGTTATCTTCTCTATCCCAAACAAGACGCTGTGCTAAACCCTGGAGATGCACCAGAAAATTCATCATTACTGACATTTTAGTATAAACTGGGTTTTTTTTCCAAGGCCCTCGGACGTGGTTTTAAGGCCGATTCCTAACAGTTGAGCTTTTGCTTCTCACCACAGCTTTGAGAGTTTTAAGGACATTGTGTTCATTGTTTTACAATAATACATTGTAGGTGCAGGTAGGGTGGGTTAGGGACAAATAGGTTATTATAGATCATGACCATATTTAGTAACCGATGAATTAACTTGGAGGTGATGACCTGTACCTGCACATTCAAAACATCTTTTGTCTTTCATATTTAAAGGCAAAAAACACAGTTCAGTTCATACAATTCATTCATTTAATTCATGTTTCATCTACCCAATTCATGATTCATCTGTTTATTAGGCCTTGATGTATAATATTCAAGAGTACCCTGGAATTTAAGAAGCATTTTATATCACTATAGTGCCAACTTGAAGGACCAAGTAATACTGCATTGGAGCCAGTAAATAGTGTCCAATGAGTAATATTGCATTGGAGCCAGGGTAAGGTGTCCAATGAGTAATATT
>JAODJX010000051.1:7468792-7485020 GCA_026776945.1 Isichthys henryi
CCCATTGCTTCCAGGATAGGCTCCGGACCCCCCGCAACCCAGTAGGATAAGCGGTTTGGAAAATGGATGGATGGATGAAGTTGCAGAGGATAGTATTGCATGGTTTAGAACTGCAGTTAAATTTTTTTTTATGGTTGTGGCTTTTGGCAGAAAGCAGACTGAAGTATGTTTTTAGCACCCAGGTATGTCTGAAGTTGGGTGGCAACTATTTTATCAGTGTTTTTTGAGAGAAGGGGAACATTTGGACAGATCTATAATTGTTAAGAAAACAAGGATCTAAGTTAGGCTTTTAAATAGAGGAAGAGAACCAGAAATAAGGGAAGTGTTTCATATCTCAGTCCTTTTTGTCATGGATTCATTGTGAGTGATTGGTAATATTGGCCTTCATGTTACTTGCCGAATGGTATTTTGACTCCTTCAGATTACACTCCTCACAGTTCTGCTGTCCATAGCTCTGGAGGTTTGAGTTCCCAGCCAGCGCTGCAGGGGCTGCACCTCCCCGAGTGACTCCTTGCATCTGTATGAACTGACATGCGTTAACAGCCGGAGGAAATGCAGGGTCCGTCGCATCTTGTGGAAGTTCCATGTTCCTTGTACCATCTGCACTGAGACCGAACAGTTTTTTTCTCTCGCTATCTGTGCTTCACCCTCCGTCTGTCTCAGTCGGAAAACTTGAACATTTAGCTGTAGAAAGTTGTGCGTCTCCTTCATGTTAAATATTGAAATTCTGAGCTATAATATGGCTACTCTCTTGCTGATAAAGTTTTTAATAACCTGGGTTTTAGGTGGTTTTAGTAATTAGAAGTACAGTTAATCAAGGCTGGACGTGCATTTATTTGTTACTTAAAGCATGATGATATTAGAGCATTAATTCAATGTTATCCTGCCCTCGTTTTTAAAAGCTTATCCGTTAACTAAATGATAAGGGCTTTACTCAACTAATGCACGTTTAATTCATTTTTAAAGAAGTCCATAAAACTATTACTGCTGAAAATAGACGGCACCGCATAGGATGTATCGACAGCTTCAGCGGTGAGGTCAGCTATTGTTCTATGAAGGAACTTGGGAAAATTATTTGACTTACTAATAAGTTGGGAACAGAAGGCTGGTCAGGCAGTACAGAGATTTCTTGCATCATGCACTGTTGATATACCAGGGAGACTGAAATACCTGCAGTTTATTTGTTCTATATTTATATTTGGGTTTGTGGCAGTCCAGTTTAAAAGCTGTGAGTCTGACCATCAAGCCATGGAGAGTGTGGTTTTCTTTAGGCTACTTTTGCTTTTAGAGGTATATTGTTTCCAGGTCTTGGTGGACAAATGGTTGTTCACGATATCTGAAGGTAATAAGGTACTAAAGTCACATTGACCTTACTGAAGGTAAATGTGACATTGTTAATTTCAGTAAGGTGCTCTGTCTGTTATTGAGGGCAGGAGCAGATCAGCAGTAGACAAAAAGTAATTTAACTACACTCACAAAATGACTGACTCATTGAAAAGTTTTGCACGTCAATTGTCTGATGCAAAAGTCTAATTTGTGATTATTTGCCAGTTTCTTGCTTTATCAAGTATCTATATAAAATGTGACCCTCCAGCACAAAACCGTACGGAAGTCGCATGGCCGTATTTTTAGATATTTTTTGAGGATTTTTTGTGCTCTTTCATTTGATACCATAATCCTAACTTCTAATTTTTGACCCAAGTGTACAGTTTTGTGCTGGAGGGTCACAAATCTTCTAATTTCCTTTTTTTGTTTTACAATTAATAGCTAAATTAGAAGTGTGCCCGTCAGACTTAGGCAAGACTGACAAGCATGGCCCTGGAGGTTTATATGATAAGAGAACAGATGTGGCCGAGTTAGACGCAATATTAAACATCTCTGCTTCAAATGAGAGATAATCCGTTACAGCTTTGGACTGTGTGCTTTTTCTTGAAGGTGGCCACCAAGGCCCTGCACACCTTAAACTGTAGGCTTTTGTGTAAATATGTAAAGCCAAAGGATCAGGTTTTGGTGAAGCTGTTGTATGTCTTAACCGAATTTCTGTTAGCTGGCAGATGCCAGATTAGGTGTTTGGCATGATATTGTTAGCAAAAATGACTTTATTACCCAAAGAGAAACCGTTCAGTAGTGAGTGTTTGATATTAACTTTATTAGAATAATTTGAGTTTGACTTAACATTAATGACTTGATTTAATGGGACACCCTTCGTATAATCTAGGTCTAGCTATTGTTACTGTAGGTGGTACATAGTTATACTAGGATCAGGGAATAAACCAGGCGGCAGCCTAAACTGCAAAAGGGGCCCATATTGGTGGATGGGACCCTGACAAAATATCTCTGGATACGGCCCAGATCTGAATGACTGTATAATTTATGGGATGTATCATTGCAGTGATACCAAATCCCTGCCAGAAGTGAACTGGTGGTAGGAAGATAGTGAACCTGCAATTTAACCCAGGGCTTGGATTTAGCTGTTGCAGGTTCCGGCACTGAACTGGCGACACTCACGTCAGATATAGCTGAATAAACAGAACGAACTAAGCTAATCCATTCTTCAGTCCATCCGATATCTAAAAGTGCGCTCGTGTCCCTCCAGCAAGCGGGTCCTGTCCTCCAGCTGTGCAATAATGAAGCGCTTCTGACATTTACAGTTGTCTGCCACACTGGCAGCACAGCGTACACTCCACGTGGTCCATAAACGTGCTCTCAATGGAAGGCATCGAAAGATGTGCTGCTAGTTATTGATTTCGCGATAGTCTTTTAGCTTTACCTAACGGACTAACAGAAATGAATAAAATTAATTAACATCAATGAAGAAATATCACCCATAAGTCTAAAGATGTATTCATATGATGTAATCAGTCCTCTCAGTGTCAGCTGGGTTATTTACTGACACAGGGCTGATGACCAGTTGTCATGGTAATGTGGCCTTCCCCCATTCTCCAGTAAGCACCTTTAGCTACTGAGGAAACTGACGCAACATAGGATTTTACTCTGTATTTTTTTTTGTATATATATATATATATATATACACACGAATAATTTGATAGATCACATAGGTCCAGATTAATCTTCCTGAGTAGGGGCTTGATCAAAGCTGTTGAGTCTGTTTTAAGAGGTGGTTAGCACTATCGCCTCACACGTGTGGGAGTGGGTGTCTGAGGATCTGCCGTGGCTCCGTGTGTGGAGTTTGCATTTTATGCCTATGTCATCATGGGGTTTCCTATAGGTTCTCGGATTTCTCTGCTAAAACACGCTAATTGGAGTTAGCATTTTGTCCGTAGGTGTCATAGGTCTGTGTGCCCTGTGATGCGTTTGTGCCCCATGCTCGGTTAATCCCTGCTTTGTGCCCACAGCTTCTGAGGATAGACTCTGGACTTCTGTGGCCCTGCATAGGATAAGTGGGTGCAGAAAACACAGGGCCAGTCAAGTCTATAGGCAGCTGCCTGGGGTCCTGATTTGCCAGCCGATTTCACTCTGCCTCAAACAGGAGGTGCCGGCGGTGATGTTCGCCTAGGCTGGGACCAGTTCTGATACATGACAGAGAGAGGGATGAGAAAGCAGTGTAATGAGTAAACGGTAACAACGATAGTAACCTGATGCTCCCCAGACACCCAGCCATTGCCTCCCCTCACCCCCTTCTCACAGCTCACTGCGACACAACTAAAGAGAAAGGAAGGACTATGGCACTTCCCACTTCTGCCTTTTAAAAGGGAATCTCCACATTTCTCATTAAAAAAAGATGAAAATATTACAGATTATAAGGAAACTCTTGCTGTTTTACTTGACATTAAATGAATCAACGCACTCTTCAACGCACTCTACAACTAATTTTGCCTAGGTAGTGATGAGAGTTTCTTGTATTGCCACGACATGGAATACATATGGTTTCAGGACTGGTCCACCGCTGCAGATACTTTTTTAAAGACAATAACTCAAAAAGTGTTAGATGGATCGTTTACAAACTTTGTAAAGGCATTGTTTGTGTAAAGAACTGGAGCTGACTGAATTTTGAGACAGAATGAACTAAAGATGAAGCAGCATTGTATAGTGATAGCAAATAAAAAGGCAGTTTTGACACTTGATCTTGGTATATTGATAACTGAAAAGCTGAAGGATCTTATTCAGACATTGTAGACACATTGTATGGGTGAGTCAATGTTGCTAAGTGGAAGCAAAGGGAAATGTGAAAATAGATGATATTTGACCTTGTGAACATGGTAAGTCAAAAAGTATTTGAAGAATCATATTACTAATCAAAACATTATTTGGATATAAATCTACACCTGATTTTGAAACAGAATGACCCAGAACTGAAGCAGCAGTGCTGTGTGGCAGCATAGGAAGGAAATGGCAGTTGTAGAAGACTCTTGATATTGTGAACACAGAAATTCTTAAAAAAAAAAATTATGAATATTTTTCAAACTATGCAGACACACTGCATGGGTGACAACCTACACATTATGGATGAAAAAAGAATTTGTGCCATACAGTGATACCAAAAAAAGGGCAGTTTCAGATACTCGAATCCGTTAGCACAATAACTCAAAAAAGTATTAGACAGACCATTGTGGATATGTTGTATGGGTAGAGATCTGAACATGATAAAATTTTGAGACAAATTGCATCAACACTGAAGCAGTGCCACATAGTGATGGCAAAGTCAAGGCCACCTCAAATGCTTGATCTAGTCAGCATGATAACTCAAAAATTATTTGAATGATCTGTTCCAAACTTTGCAGACCCATTGAATGATCCAAACCTTTCTAAAAATTTTAGGACAAATCACACCAAAATTAGTGACAGCAAAGTGAATGATGAGATGACTAGAGGCATATTCTTGTGAACAGGATCAATCTGTTATTTTCTCAGTTTATCATATTTGATCTTTGATGGATGTTATTGCTACTTTACAAAAACATCATATGCATGAAAATGTACACCTGATACACCTAAGACCTGAGCCCCAAAATTAAAACTGCAATTACAGAGGGCAGCTGAGAGCAAAAAATGGAGCCTGCAGGCATCATCTTGTGAACACGACCATCTGCCATCTAAACTTATTCCATGGATCTTTTTACAAACTTACCAAGAACATTATACAGTGAGTGATTCAATACCTATGAAGCACGAGATGATTTTCTGAATATTCTAAAATAAAGTTACAGTTTATTTCCGGTACCAGCCCCCCAGCTTGGCAAATTTTATTTGTAGCAGTCTGGTAGTTGGTCGACGAAATTTATCATAGTTATTTTAGGGGAATTTAATCATGTCACTTAGCCATAGTACAAGCCAGTAATGGCACATGAAGCAACAGGCATAGATCTGATGAACATGATTACATTAAGAAAAGTCACACAATGTGCTTCAGGGACAGTGGATAAAGTGTCAGATCTAGCAGAATCAGACCAAGCTGGACTCGGAGACATTATGCATTATTACAAAGATTTCAGCAAATAAATTTATTACCATGAAACCCAGAGTATGAAATTAAATTATATCAAATTAAATAACTAATTCAATGTAGCAAAATGAGAGCACGGTAAAAGTAAATGTGTGTTCATTTTAGAGATTTTGTGAGCTTGATGTAATATTTCATACATGGTCACATTAAACTACATTGTGCGCACAGGATAATAACATGGGTGATGCCTCCTGGTCTGCGTATCCATGGCTGTACTTCTTACAGTTCATATTCTTATGTTACTGAAAATGTTGGTCATAGTACAAATGATAAATACGTAGAGTATAAATATTTATACATAAAGATAAGGCATAGAGATAAAGAATGTAAGTAATATTCATTAGATTTTCAGACATGTGCATTAAGACATACATAAAGAAATAGAGTTAAGCACCTAACCGGTGTGCAAAGATTGTGCAAATTGGCATGTATGTGGAAAGTGCAATAGGTGTAATTTCAGTTATGTGTCACGACTCACAGCATTTAAGTAAAAATGCATTTATGGGCTTTCGCATTTCCTGGTGATCAATCCAGTAATTCTAGAGATTGTAGAGGTTGGGCGGTTGTGGAGAGTAGGGATTAGATGGAGGGAAGGGGTGATGGAGTCGTCCGGGGAATACATTGTTGTCGTTCCGACATAATCTTTTCTAGTTAATATAATGCTGTCATATTTACTTGGCAGTTATTACAGCTTGTCTCCCCTATGTCCCTGGAGACCACTTACTAGTGAACACTGAAGTGTACTTGTCAAAGGGTCTTGTTATATCTAATGAAGTAATGCTGACGTGGACCTCTGGGTTGGATGCCTCTGATCAGCGTAACGCTCGTGGCCTGAAGGGAGCTCTTTGCGTATCCAAGCACTGCCATCCTGCATCTTTCCACTACGTGCTGAAACGTCTAGCTTCACGCAGACCCTGTCCCTTCCACTTCTGCTGTGGCCTTGTCATAATCGCATTACTGGTGGTGAGGTCAGGAAATCCTCGTGCTTCTATGAGCTCAGAGTGTCCTTTGGTTTTTTGTCCTGTTTCATGAATTTGAGACCATGAGCTGAGCTATTTACATTAGCTTTTCTCTGATGAGAAAGCATCATCGAAAGTGCCTTTTGTATAGTATAATAGTTGTATAACTACTATGAAGGGTATTGTTATGGCTGTTAGTGTTATACAGTGGAAACAATTAAAGTTCAGTGCTCTGGAATGCAATTATTCTTGGCAGATTCTGCCTTTCTCTTCTTCCTATAACAATTTTGTATGACTATCCATAAATGGCCACGCCTCATTTACAGAGGAGGACAATTCAGGTGCAGAAAGAAAAAAATCCAGTACAAGATTTTGTTTCAACCATTCCATCGAGTACTTAAATGGCCGGTTGAAGCAAAATCTTCATTTGCATTTTTACTTTCTGCACCTGAAATGTGCACCTCGAAGTGGCTTAAGTGCACCTTTTACCACACTTGTAACTTAATTGTTGCAAAATCTTTTTCCGTGATTTGTTATAAGGAGTTAGTTGGGACTTCTTGTTACTAGCTGTTATAAGGAGTTAGTCGGGCCTTCTTGTTACTTAAAATGTCATTTAAGTGAATCACTATGTTGTCCAACATGTACTGTACACATTGCTTAAACTGAATTGCTTAAACTGAATTGCTTGAACAGAAAAAGGGGCAATGAAGAATGGCGTAGAATGAATAGTGTATGTGTTCAGGTATATATCTGTGTATTCACGATGATGTTAATGTCTGGAGTTACTGTCCAAGGCCTCCATGAATTTTAAAGTTTGGATTAACCATTGCTATGGAGATTAACTAATTCTAATTTGTAAAATTAAAAAATGGGATTAAAGTATGTGCCCGTCCAGGTGGCATTCTTTGAAGACGCCCAGACCACCTCAGCTCACTCCTCTCGATTCAGAGCAGCAGGTCTATTTTAAGTTACCTCTAGACCAGTAAATTGCAAGCCTCAGTCACTTCACCACCAAGGTTCTCCGCGGGTACCTGCAAAACTATAGTCTTCAAGCCGAGCAACAGGTCATGTTCTCTAAGATGGTCGCTCATCAGTGAGAACCCAGGACACTGAAACCTACACTCAGGGTAGGCTCTCCCTACAAGACAATTGGAGCAGTCCCTCTATCCTGAGTGTACACTGAAGGTTCTGGATGGTTCAGGCCAAATGGATGACATCATCCGTAAATAGCAGTGATGTCACCTCAAGTCCCTTTTACAAGATGCAATTTGGCTGTTGCAGTTCCAAGATATCAAACGGGAGTTTGGTGGAGGCCAACATCTAAACTAAATGACTTTAATTTTGTGCCAAATATGTAGACAGGGCACTACAATAAGGGATGAAATGGTTACATGGCAACCCACAGTAAAATTGCTGACCGTCAGTATTACCATTTCAAATTTTAATTGTCAGTAAAACTGTGGTTGATTCCGGCTCTTTGAATAACTCAAGTTAAATGCTGTCCAGCATCAATAAATCTTAGCAACAGTTTACCAGAAACAGCATGCAGCGTGGATTAGTTTTGTGGTACTGAAAACATGGTGGAATATTTGTCATGTTAATGCACATTTGATATGGTTTTCACGAGTTTGTATAAGAGATTGGGCATGCTGTTATTTTAATGTTTATGCAAACACAAAGTCATACTCATTTTATTTGTGGTTTTCAATAGAAAACTAGTGAAATGATTTTGATTTGTGTATCACTACTTTTTAAACATTTTCAGCACATTTTAACAATGCTGCAATAATACCGATAATCGTGATCATTTTGGTCACCATAATCATATTTTTAAATTTTCAGACCATTTTATTTCTAACTACAGTCTTACAGGAGACAAGTACTATACAATAACAACCAGAGGATGATGCCCTGTCTCCCATCGTCATGTGCCTCTCTCACAAAGTCCACAAAGCACATGCTGGCTGTGTTGGCATATTAACTTAGTAATAACTTTAAATTGCTTGGATTGCAGTGAGCTGCTCCATGTGTCTATAGCCTTTGGGTTTTTTATGATGAGCTACAAGGTCCATTGTTCGAGCATCTTCTTATTGTTATTTATTATTAAGCTACTTAAGAGTAGCTATTTAAAAACTTAAAAGACCGATTGACTGGTAATAAATATGTCTCGATCCCTGCAACCCTGACCAGGATAAGTGGTTGGAAGATGGATGGATAATGTCTTCATAAGTATAACTAAGGAGTTTTGAGAGTAAGTAGGTTCTGTAATTCACAACAATTAACGACAGGCAGCAAAGCATAATCCAAGAATCAGAATCGATATATCAGCCCAATTCAGAAACCCACCTAGGGCAATATGTGTCTGTAAATTAAAAAAAAAAAACAGTACAAGTTAATCAGACGCCCAAGGAATCAACAGTTCAACAGCAATGATCAGCTCAGTACCTCACAATGAGTTCTTTTTATATCCTGAAGTTGATCGGGACATGTGGTCATGTGCGAGAAATGTGTCAAGTGTTCAGTCAGACGGGGCGTGGTCTAATTGGGCATTGTCTATGGGAGGCATCGTCTTGTTGGTCGTTGTCTACAGGGGTGTGGCCTCGTGTGTGGTCTAGAGGGGGTGTGGTCTAGAGGAGGTGTGGCTCATTGGGTGTGGTCTAGTTGAGCATGGATGCAAGGAGTGCTGGCTGGGGGTAGGTACGACAGTTTAACTAAACAAAACAGCTAAAATTTTAATCAGCTCAAATTAGATTTCAGTCTGACATTGAACTAGTCAAACAATAAATTAATTTAGTATTAGTTTTGGAATAGATTCATTGGTTAGAAAATAGAAGAATAGGTCTAAGTTTGACTGGCTGCCAAACACCGGCAGGTATGCTAACAGTATATAATACTAAGAAAATGTTTTGCTTTTATAAATCAGTGAACCAATCAGGCCTGTGTAAGCCAGTAGACTTTAGGCCACACTGATGATGTCACAGACCGGTAAGCAGAATCCATGATGTCACAGATTGTAATACGGTGTCACACTTCCATGGGACTGAACTACTTCTCACTCTAGTTGAGCCAGTGCCCACTGTACGGAGAAAAGACATAGCTGGTCAGAACAGAAGCATAGACATTTTGATGTGTCTACAGACATAGTTACTGTGTGATATTTATATTTCATTTATTGCACAGATGTTCGAGCACTTGGGGGTGGGGGGTTAAGGGTCTTACCCAACAGTGAAATCACTCAGTCACCCTTGGAAGTTGATCCGGCGACCTTGCGATCGCGCACTCCGCCCCTATGCTATGTAAGTAATGGGTTTTCAGTTGGGATTTAGAAACTGAGGCCTATTCAGCATCCCATGCATGAAATGTCAGACCATTCCATAATATAGGGACCCGGCAGCTAAAGGGCTTAGCACCAGCTGTTACTTTATTTATGTGTGGAATGACAAGGAAGCCTGCGTTCTCTGATCTGAGTGTGTGAAGTGGCTTATCGCCATGAATCAGCTCCGTTAGTTTGACCTTTGAGTGTCTGATATGTAAGTACTTTGAAGTCAGTGCTAATGGGAACCTAACAGGAAGTCAGTGAGGGGAACTAAGATCAGAGGTTATGTGTTTCTACATATATGCTGCTTCTGGTAAGAATTCTAGCTGCCACATTTTTAACACGCTGTGAGGCGTTTAATGTCGAGTGTGTGACAGAACAGCAATACAACAGTCTAACTGACTGTATGCAATAACTTCTCAGTGTCTTGAGTAGTGAGAAAACGTCATAGCTTGGCGATGTTTTGCAACCGTAGGAAGTATACCTTTGATACTGCACCCATATGAGATTTTATCGAGAGGCTTGCATCTAGAACGATGCCAAAATCACGTACATTAGCACACCATACGCAGACTAGGAAAGCCTTGAGTAAAGCGAAAATGCTTTTCTGAATATTAATTGAAAGAAGTACTTCAAATGTAAACGGAACTGCAAGATTTAAAAAGGTGTTTTTATGGTAGACATTGACGGATGTCAATTTTGCATAACATAATTCGCATTTGCATTTGCACATCTGCATAAGTGATTTGTATCCTTATACGATAAAGGTTATCTACCAACAGTCACGTCTCAATTCAGTCAGCCAGTGTGGACTGGAAAAGGGTGACTGCATTTTATATATACATATATTTACACACACACACACACACACACACACATACTGTATAGAGAGAGAGAAAGAGAGTGAGAGTGAGAGAGAGAGAGAGAGAGAGAGAGAGAGCGAGAGAGAGAGAGTGTTTTGTGGTGACAAGTCCTGTCGCCTGTACACTGGGAAAATTTTGGAAAATGTGGGGGAATGTTCTAAATATAGCAATGTAGCAGTGTTTTTCCCAAAGCTAAATTTACACACTCTGAAGCAATGAGGATCATGCAACCATGTACATGATTGGCTTGGGAAGAGAGATGTTCATACGAATCGTATATATGAGCCAGAAATGGGTGTGCTTGTAAGGGCACCAGTGTGTACTGTTTATCTGCATGAATCATATGAAACATGTGGAACAGATATACAGGAAACAGGCAGCATAAACAGAGGGAGATCAAGGGAGGAGAAAAGAGGCTCCATGTCAGATGAGGAGGACAGATATAGTGGAGATGTTTGTGGGTACCACAGTCAGTGTCAGTCTGCTGTGTGAATAGGGGAGGGTTACGGGGGAGGGGTTAACATGTAGTGTGAATAAGGGAGGGTCACAGGGGGGAGGTGATAACATGCAGTGTGAGCAGGGAAGGGTTACAGGGGGAGGGGTTAACATACAGTGTGAATAGGGGAGGGTTACAGGGGGAGGTATTACCATACAGTCTAAATAGGGTAAGGCTGGGGGGAGGTGTTACCATGCAGTGTGAATAGGGGAGCGTTACAGGGGAGGTATTAACATGCAGTATGAAAGGGGACAGTTGAAGGGGAAGTGGTAACATGCAGTGTAACTAGGGTAGAGTTATGTGGGAAGTGTTAACATGCCGTGTGCAGAGGGGAGGGTTACGGAGGGGGGTGGCAACATGCAGTGTGAATAGGGGAAAATTACGGGGGAGGTGTTAACATGCAGTGTGAATAGGGAAAAGTTACAGGGGAGGTGCTAACATGCAGTGTAGCCATGGGAGGGTTACAGAGGGAGGAGGTAACAAGCAGTGTGAAGAGGGGAGGGTTACAGAAGGAGGTGGTAACATGCAGTGTAACTAGGGGAGGGTTATAGGAAGAGGTGTTAACACTGATATTGATGTTGTATTAAAATGAAATTTGATGCCAAACCAAACCATGCAAGTAAGAACTAACCCTAACGTGCCCATAGACAGAGTGGTACCTGGCATTACACTGTGCTGACTCTCAAGGTCTGTGATATTTCTGGAATTTCATTTTCAAGCCCTCCATACGTAAACATTCCCAAAGCCCTTTTGTCTACTTACTATCATACTACAGTACTTCAGTGGGATCTCAGTCTACTTTAGTGTGCAGTGGGATCTCAGTGTACTTCAGTGTGCAGTGTGATCTCAGTTGTACATCATTGCTATTTCTTCAGTAAATGCTAATACCTAAATTTAACAAAGGGTAAAATCGCTTGGATGCTGATTCGAGTAGATGATCTGTTTCTAACTTCAGTTTCAGTCTAGGCTCAGCCAGAGTGGTGTCTGTGGAAAGCAATGAGGCAGTAATGATTTGGCTTTTCGCAGGATAAGCTTTTTGTCAGTACCTGGCAAGGCCACTGTTCAGGGTTAACACTTACAATTTGTCAACTTGTACTAATCAAACCTGGTTGTAGTAATCAAGCCTGCAGTGAACCTCTCATTTCCGTGCTCCACATGCCGTATCACATCATTTATTTTTAACCCACGGGGAGCCCTTGGGGTCTGGGGCAGGGTTAGTTTATGGGATGCTGGACTGAAAGGCAGTCAAGGCGTTCTTCACCGCAGTCCTCACGCTGTGGTTTGTCATCTGAGCTGATGGCCTGCTTCGTCAACCCCGGTGCTGGATTCAGCTCGCTGCCCGGTCGCCTTGGTGACAGTGGCACCGCATGTGCCCTCTGTGGCGAGGCCTTCCTGGCACCAGCGCATCTCTACCCTGCCGGTCCATTTTTAAACATGCACTAAAGGAACCCTACAGGAAATGGGTCAAAGCCGGAGCCTGGCAACATGCAGAACAGATTTCTGGCTGCTCTTGAACTCAAGCTTCGCTTTTATGATTTGAGGCAAGCGACGGTCACGAGATTTTCATCTCTTCTCCAAAAAGTTACTGATATCTAGTGATGGCTAGATGAACACTGCTTTGGTTCCCGAACCTCTCCCCAGGGGCACCCCAGCCTTTCCAGATGCTTGTTAAATTTCACCACCAGCTAGCTCACTTAATTAGTTTAATAACTTGATGAGGTATTGATTAACCAAACGAGGTGTGCTAATGGTGGATGTGAGTGGTATGTTGGACGGTACAAATACAGGGGTAACATTCGGAGTGGTTCTGAAATGCCTAAGCTAACACACTTTGACCATTTGGGTCATTTAAAAGCGGCAGGGTTGAAAAAGACAGTAGGTGCAGCAAGACAAAATACTGCACTTCTAATGAGACGAGCAGTTTATTCCTGTTGCTGATTCTGCCAGGACCGTACCACTTACTGCCTGGACCATACTACTTACTGCCTGGACCGTACCACTTACTGCCTGGACCATACTACTTACTGCCAGGACCGTACCACTTACTGCCTGGACCATACTACTTACTGCCTGGACCTTACCACTTACTGCCTGGACCATACTACTTACTACCTGGACCGTACCACTTACTGCCTGGACCATACCACTTCCTGCCTGGACCGTACCACTTACTGCCTGGACCATACCACTTACTGCCTGGACTGTACCACTTACCGCCTGGACCATACCACTTACTGCCTGGACTGTACCACTTCCTGCCTGGACCGTACCACTTACTGCCTGGACCGTACCACTTACTGCCTGGACCATACGATTTAATTACAAAGGTCTGGCATGGCATGTGCTGAAAATAATAATTTTTGACCCACATAGAGCTGAGTTCCTTTCGCCTTCATAGTGTTTGGAATGGCTTTATTTCCAGGACATTGTTTGCTTTTAAACTTCACCTTGGACTGTTTTTTCCCCCAGATGTACTTGTAATTCATGCAGCTTAGTGTTTGTTCTTGTTATGTTGCGGTGCCCTGCTCTTGACATCGGAGGTGAATTGTCACCTTCAGCCTGCCCGATGTTTTGCTTTTGACTCGAAAGTTTGTGGATGACATGGAGCCAGAACTGCTGGAACCAAACACAATGGGAAGGCACTGTCTGTCTGTCTATCTGTCTGTCTGTCTATCTGTCTGTCTGTCTATATGTCTGTCCGCCATATAGCACTGGGGAAAAAGTGTTTGCTGATCTGTTAGCAGCCAGTAACTTTGTACATACTGTACAGGGAAAGGTAGAGTAAAGTTTTACTGTCAATCAGTAAAACAAAAACTAACCTTGGTTTTCTGAGACCATTTTATTTACTTAATTGAACTCTAAATTCTGTGAGGAAGGGAAAGCGGACGGAGCAGAAGATGAGAGATGCTGGGAGCGAGGCTGACGGAAAAAGCTGTATACGAATTCTTTAGGCTGAACGTACAGTTTTAAAATCGTCCACTGGCCTGAGTATTTTGACAAACAATTCCTGTGGTTTTCAATAAAAACAAAAAACAGTTTTATTTCTATAATACAAACAAAAGCATTTTTGTATTTTGCATAATATTCCATATGTACCAAAGTTTCTTACAAACTATAACTTAAATCATGCTTACACTAAATGTAAATAATATTGTCTCACAATATTGTCATCATTTTTGTAGTACTACACTGCATCTTTGGCATGTGTCTTTAGTATTTGCAAAAACAATGAAGCAACTTATTAAGCTAATTAGTGCTGGGAGTAACAGCCAGCAGAGTTAGCCGGAGCCTGTGGAAATCATCAGGGTGCAGATCATTCACGCAGAGTCGAGGAATGTGACAAACAAGGCTAGGATCACATGGTTATATCAACACTTTGGGTTTCTTTATTTGTTAGCGTCTTCCAGTTTTGCGCGGAAAGGCACTATGAATAGAATGGATCTCCCTGCTTCACTTTCTCTATCTTCTTGGTGGAGATGGATATAAATAATTCAGGCCCAGTGGGTGTAATTGAGCAGGCCGCTGTGAATGGCAGCAGGTTCCTCTCAGCAAATGCTGGGAGTCATGACTGTTGCCGGTATGTTGCTAAGGCACTCAGTCCACCGGGTCCCGGATTTATGCGGGGGTGGAGTTAGGTGAGGGGGCGGAGCTAGGTGAGGAGGTGGGGTCAGCTAAGGGGCGGGGTCAGGTGAGGGGGCTGATGCAGAGGAATGGAGGTGGATTCATGCCACATCTGCGTTCTGTGTGGGCGTGGAGGTGAGGGCCCTACACTCACGATAACACGCTCCTTAGTACGTGGCCCAGCTTGTACACCCCCAGCTCGTACCCCTATTGCAGACTTACTGACAGCCTCACCAAAGTGGCTGCATCATCTTCACAAGCCAGAGCCCCCAGCAACCTTCTCAAGGTGCGCAATGGCTTCACACAGGAGAATAAACCTACAAAACTGGAAGTAAAAACACAAGACGGCAACATTTATCTCATAGCATCAACTAGCAAGTCTTACACAGACGAATGCAGCTCCGGAATTCAGTACCGGGACCCCAGTATTAGAGCAGTCTAATTAATCTGAAAATTAATCTGAATTTAACTTTGGAATAAATACAAATTGAACTGCAGAAATTTATATTTACAAAATCAGTTGTATGTGTTGTATATATTTTTTTGACATTCTTCCACCTCAATTAGTATGTTTTACTTATCTGACTTTGATTTGAAAGGGACAAACCGACCTACACAGAAACATCCTGTTTTTGGCCACTAAAATAGATGTAATCCTGACCGTCTGAACCATTAAAATCGTGTGAGTCTGTCTTACAGTTTGATGTAACCAACAGGAGTCCATAGAAAATATTGCACTGTTATGTGTTTAAGTAGCTAAGCACGTTATGGCTGTCATAGACCGATTTGTGTGTGTGTGTATGTGTGCGAAGGTCTCTGTGCTTTTCATGACCTCCGCCACCTCAGAGTTTAGAAATGGAGCACTGCACAAAGTGCGTGTAAAGTGAGCCATGCGAACGTTAAGCTCGCTTGTGCTTTTAAATGGGGCCGCATTGCTGATGCTAATTCTGGCTTGACTGGACCCTGACACAAGGAACCAGCAGAGAACCGTGTAGCTACCATAAAATGCGACGCCACGGGGGTCAGGTACCTTCGGCGGCCCAGTGGCGTCTTCCTGCTCCTGCGCTAAGCTCACACTTCATCTACATGGCAAGTGATTTAGTACCTTGTGACTGGGTAACATTTCTGATAATAAGCTCAATCTGGTGATTCACTAAAGGGAAGAGAATCTCATCTGTTAGGCAGGCGGCACACGAGCCCGCAGTCCGGGGGAGTCACGTGTTAAGTGAGCAAGTGTCTGTCGAGAGAAGAAGAGACTGCAAAGCTCAGCATAATAAGGAGACAGACTCCGCTGTAGTGAATCTGGCAGCCCCCTCGATGAGCAGATACCTTCCGGATCCTTGGCCTGTGCTTTTCAGCAAAACTGAGATTTGACAAAAGATCGCTGTTGAAATGCTAGTGAATGTCATATGTTGGGGGTGGCGTGGTGGTTCAGTGGTTAGCACTGTTGCCTCACACCTCTGGGACCCGGGTTCGAGTCTCCGCCTGGGTCACATGTGTGTGGAGTTT
>JAODJX010000051.1:7485120-7497416 GCA_026776945.1 Isichthys henryi
CCCATTGCCTCCAGGATAGGCTCCGGACCCCCCGCGACCCAGTAGGATAAGCGGTTTGGAAAATGGATGGATGGATGTCATATGTTTTAGTTGAACGGTTTTTCTGCTACATGTATTCCATATTTGCTGCCATTTTCCTTTATATGCCACCCTATGAATGTCCACTGTGGGAAATAAATGTAAATTGGTGTCCGCTGTACTAAACTGAGCTTAATTCCCTTATTATTGATAAATACTGAATTGAGTTGAGGATTAAATACCAGCGCTGTGATGGGGCATTTCAAAACCACGTTCTTGTCAAATACATTCAAGTTATTTACTCATTTATTTATTAATGAGCCTATGTATGTATGTGTAGCTATTTATATAGCTATCTAATATATCTGTCTGTCCATTTGTCTATCTACCTATCTGCTTGTTTGTTATTTAATTTGTTTACGTGACACTTAGTAAGATACCTTGCGCCTATGTGAAGCATACTGGGATTTTCCCAGTATGTGATTTCACAGTTGGGTTTCCCCTAAGTATGCAGGCTGTGTCATTTCAGACATTATTTAATTTGTTTTAAAATGAAATGGTGATAAAGTAAGTAGCTTTGTGGCTCATATTGTTGTCTGTTGGTGTTGAATTGGTTGGGGGGGCACAGAAGAGTGACCTCCGCTTATTTGACCTTTAGCTTTGTTTTAGACCCTGATGTTTAGGTCGGTGGGGGGCCGCAGACTGACCCAGCTCTAGAAATTCCTTCTCTGATGTATGTGTGTCAAAGACTCTGTTGTATGATTTGACCAACTTCTGCCATTTCGTCAGGAGCCTGCATGTAACGGACCCAGGGGCATCGCAAGGGCATGAATACCATGACAGATTCAGGGGACCCAGCACTTGATAGGGACCCATGAATACGGAATTGGATGGTGGGGGGGGGAGGTGACGTTTTGTCAGGGGGGCCCGAAATATCTAGGTACAACCCTGAACACACTTAAAAGAAAATCAGTTACCGGTGCAGAGATGGAGTATGACGTTTTTTTTTTTTTTTGAGCTGAGCTGATTTTTGAGCTGAGGGATGATGAGTATTGCATGAGTTCCATGTGCCCAGTGTTGAATTAAACAGGCAGCCCTGCCAAGATAGAGGGGGCGTTGCCGAGCTTGGCATCCTCTCTCAGCTGAGCTGGAGGCACGTCAGACTCGTGCGCACGGAGGAGCCGAAACCGGTTCACCGAGCTGTTGGCTTCTTCATTTCCTTGACAGGAAGTGTGTTTTTAAACAAAGCGGCACAGGACAGTAATCCCCTTGTGACAGGGCAATCGCTATAAACACTGGGGAGCTGACTTCCTGGCTTTTGCAGAATGTTCTCGGGCATAAGTAATCAACTGAACACAAATCAATCTTTCTGCCACCCCGTCTGCACCGTGACTGAGCTCTGAAGTCTGTGTAGGTAAAAAAAAAGAGTGCTTTATATAAGCTCCTTGCTGTCTCATCATTTAGAGGAGATAGTTAAGCATTAAATGTAATGTAAATGCAATAATCTTCCATACCTCTCATTAGTTAGTGACCCTAGAAAGTCTGCGAATCCTTTAGAATTTTCTGTCTTTCTGCAGTTGACCTAAAATGTGATCAGATCTCCAAGTTCTAAAGAGAAACAAATGAATTAAACAAGATTTCACAAATGTGAAATATTAAATGTTTATGTGAACCTGAAGTATTATCACTTGTGTTTTAATCAATGGGATGGAAATAAAGTGTAAGTGTAGGAGGCTCTGCCCTGTTTAAACAGTATAAACCTTGCTCTGATATTCACCAAACAGATTCAATGTTAAATATACTTGTTGGACAAAGTATGTTCCCCCTCATGCAGTAATAACTTCAACCAGATATTCCAGGGACCTGTTTATCAGTCCTGCACACCAGCTTGGAGGAATTTTAGCTCATTTCTACTTATAAAATTGCTAGAACTCTAGGATGATGACTGTTGCCTTCAGGTCTGTCCACAACATTTGTATAGGATTAAGTTCAGGACTTTGACTCAGTCCTTCCAAAATGTGAGGTTTCTTCTGCTTTAACCATTCTTCGGTGGACAGATTTGTGGGTTTAGGGTCGCTGTCTTGCTGCATGGCTCATTTTCTCTTAAACTTTAGATCATGGATGGATACCCTGACATTTTCTTATGGAGTTTGCCTGTACCATTGTGAACTCATTGTTCCATCCATGACGGTAAGGCATCCTGGACCAGAGGTAGCTAAATGGGTCCAAATTATGATACGGCCACCATCTCCTTTCACAGAGGGGATGAGGTTCTCATACTGGAATGCAGTGCTTGCTTCTCACCAAACATAGTGCTTCTTGTTTAAGCCAAAACGTTCTATTTTGGACTCATTATTCCACAGAACGTTTCTAATGTCCTTCTGGTGTGTCCATGTGGTTTTTAGCAATTTTTAGATGGACAGCAGTGTTCTTTTTGGACAATAGTGACTTACTCCTTGCTTACTCCATGCCAGGTATACCTGTGTTATTCAGTGTTTTCGCCATGGTGTATTCATAAAAACTGACATTAGGCAATGTAAGAGAGGCCGTTAGATCCTTAGACATTACCTCGGGGTTCTCTGTGACCTCCTGAAATATCACACTCCTCGCTCTGGAGTCATTTTTGTCGGTCGACCATGCCTGAGGAGAATAACACGAGTGTTGAATTTCCTCAATTTGTTCACCTTCTGCCTGACAGTGGATCAGTGAAGCCCAAATTCTTTTGAAATGGTTCTGGAAGTTTTTCCAGCCTGATGTCAGGAATCAGGACCTCAGGAATCTCCTTTGATGGGATACTGCCACAAATCCGTGTAGTGAAGCGCAGACTGATAATGCAGGCCCAAGTTTCTTTAAAATTGGGGGGGAGAGGCTCCCACACTCACACCTGTTTGTCATCCCATGACAATTGAACTGTTAATTTCCCCTTCAGACAAATTAATAATTCTAGGGGTTCATATACCTTTTGCAATAAATATATTTAATTTTACTCAATAAATTAAAAAAGTATGACGTATTCATGTTATTTATTTAATGAGATATTTCTAATCCAGATGTAAGACCGACCTAAACATCGGACCACATTTTAGGTCATATTCAGAAATAGAGAAAATGTAGAGAAAAGTCTGACAACTTTCTAGCACCACTGGATATTGTAAGTAGCTCAGGATGAATTGTTACAGTAGATCGGGAACAGAGGCCATTCGTCAGATGTAATTTCATTAGTTTGTGTGCTTTTTAAATGTTTGGGTTTCTGTTTTTGTTGGGGTGGGGGGGTTGACAGGGGAAGATTTACTTCTGTAGTGCCCCAGGCTGACATGGCTGGGATGCCACTTAAGCTGTTTTTGGAGCCAAAAGAGAAAAGAGAGGAAATAAAAAATGGAGCAACATCAATAATCCGCTAATTACTGTGCAGGGTTCTCGTGGTAGGGTTCTGGGGGGGGATTTGCCAGTGAGCGGTGGGGGGGGTTTCACTCAAGCAGATTGATCGACTAGATTTAATAAGTGCAATCATTCATAAGGAACCCTCATCTGTAGCCTAGGCTAGCCTACACAGGAATCTGCCACTGGGGGTGGAGGCCTGTCACAGAGAAGGAGGACAGAGATATATTGGAGGGACAGGGACAGGCATTATTGGGGGGAGAGGGACAGACATTTCTGGAGGAACAGGGAGAGACATTACTGGGGGAACAGGGAGAGACATTTCTGGGGGAACAGGGACAGACATTATTGGGGGAACAGGGAGAGATATTACTGGGGGGACAGGAAGAGACATTTCTGGGGGGACAGGGAGACATTTCTGGGGGGACAGGGACAGACATTACTGGGGAGACAGGGACAGATATTACTGGGGGGACAGGGACAGACATTACTGGGGGAACAGGGAGAGACATTACTGGGGGGACAGGGACAGACATTACTGGGGGAACAGGGAGAGATATTACTGGGGGGACAGGGAGAGACATTTTTGGGGAGACAGGGAGACATTTCTGGGGGGACAGGGACAGACATTACTGGGGGGACAGGGAGAGACATTACTGGGGAGACAGGAAGAGACATTACTGGGGGGACAGGGACAGACATTATTGAGGGGACAGGGACAGACATTATTGGGGAGATAGGGACAGACATTACTGGGGGGACAGGGAGAGACATTATTGGGGAGACAGGGACAAACATTATTGGGGGACAGGGAGAGACATTATTGGGGAGACAGGGACAGACATTACAGGGGGGACAGGGAGAGACATTATTTAGGGGACAGGGAGAGACATTTTTGGGGAGACAGGGACAGACATTACTGGGGGGACAGGGAGAGATGCATTAAGTGACTGAGTCAAATCTGTCCTCTCACATTATCCTGTGTATAAGCTACCCAGCCATTTTAATATTGACTGTGTACATTTGTTTATGTGTGTGAGTATGAAATCATCTGCTACAGGTTTTATCATCTCGGTCAGTAGGTTAGATGAGTTACCTGACAAGTTTATTCATAATTTTTAAAAGCAAAATCCTGGAAAATATTTTTGGGTGTGCAGTTCTGTTGAGCGGAGATTATGTCATTTAGTGTTCAGATTCCTAAGGAATGTCTTATAAAGGGATTTATTCTTCAAACTTTGCAGATGCTTGAATTAAACAGTTATTTGTAGTAGAACATACAATTGTAAATAGTTACTGTTCTTTACTGAATGTCTTCACTGCCCTTCTCCAGAAAGGGCAGACCCTCCAGTTGTGAAAGTGTCACTGCAATTGATTACACGGCTCCCCTATAGCATGGCTTGTTAGGTTCATAAGTATAATTGAACGTAGGGCAACTCCTTGTGAAACTTCAAAGATGTCCTTTAATTATGCACCCAAAATAAAGAACGAAAATCAAGCCAAGGTGTAATTACATGACTCACGCAATGCTGTGCTCGGAGCTGCTTTCCCCAAGTCTTTGGGCCATACTTATTAAAGGCTGTGTCAGAGCTAATTACGTTGTTTATCTATAGAAGTGTGTAATCTCCGCCCGGCTCGTTTGGCTAATGGTTTGTTGTGCCGTTTTGGAGGCCCGAGATGAAACCAGGAGGCTAATGGAGTTCTCTGAGGTCGCTTTTGAGGTAATCTGCAGGTTGAAGCCTCCATTAGGCTGGTCTGCTCTGAGTTGGCAATGCCGCGAGTTCCCAGTAAGCATTCATTCCTTAAATGACGCTAAAGGTCCCCTTGAGGAAATGGAGCTTTTGTTCAAGTGTGTGTGGCTCTTAATTCACTTTTAGAAAATTTTACTGGCTAAGGAATATCACATTGATTTATTTATTGCCTCAGTAAATACACTTACAGAGACTGACTTCGCTGCATAGAAATCACAAAATATGAAGGTGGTTTAGCCTTATATTCCACAGTATGTTCTAAGGTCTTCTTGGGTCATTACTACACATGCATTATTTTCTGGAGACTATAGATATTTTATCATTATATGCATTATTCATTTTTAGAAGATAATGTTAAATTATGTAAATAATAAAATTATGAAGCATAGCACTGCATGCTTTCTTAGGAATTTACTGGGGTTCTCAGTCGGTCCCGTTTGTCTGTCTCTTGCGAGTTAACACGACAAGTTAATAGTCAGGCAGATTTTACGTTTGACATTCAGACTAAAGTAAAATGACTTTATTACTGTATCTGTGTGCTGGCATATCTGAAAGCTGTCGTTTCATTAGTGCTGAAGTTGGCCTCAACGTAACTGGACTTCTCTTTTTCAGAAAATCAGTTTTCTTAAAGTTTTGTTTCTTGGTTAATAAATGTGTCAGGGGATACCAGCTTAAATACAGGCAGTGCCCTGGCTATGAGCGAGATTCGTTCCTTATGTCTAATTTGTAAGTAAGACAGAACAAGTACGTACTGTTCTTGTTTAGTGTCAGTTATTCAAATGTTTATCTTAGTCTATAGTATATATTTACTGTACTGTACTGTACCTTGAGCCGATGAACCGCTGAAGTCGTACAATGTTTTCACAAGTGTCACAGAGTAGCACATGCATTTGTTATTACGAACCGTTGTATTTATCTCAAAGTTTTAATACAATGGGTCTTATGCAGTCCATTCGTAAGTACAAGATGCCTGTAAGTCGGTCGTTTTTAATCCAGGGACTGTCTGTAATCACCTTTGCTAAATTGTGAGTGTTTAAGCAGTTTTGTGTTTTCCTATATGTGTTTTTTTTTTGTGCATACACATGGCTGTTTTGCATGTACAGTGCTCACAGAAAGTCTTGAAATGCTTCCTTAATTCAGCAAAAATATTGTAAATGTATTGGTTTAATAACAAAAATTATTACTTTTATCATTTGTTTACAAAAACATATATTACACTAGAAACAACCGGTAGTTTAAAGCAAAACATTCATTTCAAGTAGTAATAAACTGAAACCAACATTATAGTTCTAGAACAGTTTGTTAAAAGTTGAAAAGTTGATTGACAAGTAGCATCACTGGGTGCTTTTTAATTAGTAACACCTTTGCAGTGACATACAACACCAAACATTTGTGTTTAGTATCCCTGTGAGAGCTTATGTTTACAACTGTAATTAATAGCAAAATTGCAAGATCAGAACTGAATGAGTCAGTCAAAAACATCAAGACACTTAATAAAAAGAAAATGTCTATGTCTATGTGGAAGACCTGTCTCCCCAATAAGATCTGTCTCTAAACTTTGCTTGTCAGTGGACTTTTGTTATGAAACCAATATATTTCCAACGTTTTTACAGAATTAAGCAAGCGTCCGAAGACTTGCAGTGAGCAGTGTATACGAGTTCTGCCTGGCTTTAGTCTACATCTTTATGTTCCTGTAAATAAATCCAGGATTATTTCTTAGTCCTGCCGTAAACAAATGCCGTACTGCAAGCAAAACTGAGGCACAAGGTCAGGGGGTTTATGTGCGTGTAATTGTGGATATATAACTGCTCTACTGCAGCCATTTTCCTCAAGGACCCCCAGACAGTCCACATTTTTGCTCCCTCGCAGTTCCCAACAATGAAACGGAGCTGAGACAGAGCAAAAACGTGGACCGCTGGGGGTACCTTCGGACTGGGTTGATAAACACTCCTCCACTGCTCACTTTGGTCTCAGAATTCTGTTTTCTACTAGATTTCACAAACACATTTTTCTAAAATTCTATGACAGACTGTCACCTTGGCGGTGCACTTCCAGTTCTTCACTGGTACCTCTTTACACAAATCAGTTCTATAACTCCCTAGAGTGCCTCATTTGTCTTCGAGCATCAATATTTGTTATCCCCAAAACTGTATGTAATGACATGCAGGGGCTTTTTGTCTTGCAACTGCAGACAGACACAGCGTCTCAGCAACAGCACATGCCCAAGGCGCAGCATCTGTACTGAGGCTACATGCAATACATGCTCTACTAGCCTGTCTCTGAACTCTGATAATCTACACAGCAGAGCCATTTGGAAATCGTCTTGCTGTGATATTGGATGTCAATGTTCATTTTACCAATATAGCAGAAAACTAATTTTTATTAAACTATACTTTTAGCTAAGAGTGTTTCTTCCTGTCCATAGTCCCGCTGAACATCATCATTCGTGACCCTTTTGCTTTTGTTCGATCTCGTGTGCTAATCAGAGCTGCCTGCTTTTGAAAAGTTTATATGTGATACCTCCTTCGGGAAGATGAAGAGAGAAAAGTGCAACACACTGATGTGTGTGTGTGTGTGTGTTTCTTCCTATTTTGGAATTGTTTTGGAATTCGAATTTCAAGCTTAATTGTTTTATTGCAGTTAATAGCAGCTAATAGCTTATACCATATTCTGTAAGCCTCAAAACAAAGATTATGGGCTTTTCCTGTACTGAATACGGTCATGCCTGACTGCCACAGTATGTAAGATTTACAGCGATTCTGTAGATGTCGTGGTGCTGATATATGTTGTGGCAGATGGACGTAGCGCTCCCTCATAATGACCCTTTGTTTGAAGACAAAAGCTTGACATACCAGTTTTCCACGTGGATTATCATGAATGGGAGCCCCCTGTAGAGGTCAGATGGGTCGGCATTGGGAAGCATTACCGGTGCCTCTACAAGCATGAGATCCGTCCAGATCCCCTTTGCTCCTCAAAGCCAAGATAAATCTCTAAGTTTATTTTGCAGTATTTGCGTCACTTAGCAGGCATGTTGTTTTTATCAGGATTAGTGAACAGATCAATAAATCAAAGTGAGATTTTCTGAAGTGATCAGTATAGTGCAGTGGTATCCAAAGACAGCACCCCCCCCCCACCCCCACACACACACACACACGCACACACAAAACAGTATTCCAGATATGCGTTTATATTCATTTTAGGTGTTGCTTTGCCTATTTTGTCAGAATTAAGTTTCCCACCATAAACTTTCTTTACATTACTAGTCATAATAGTTTGATGTATTCAATGTGTGATGCCTGTGTATTTTCTACATTTTAATTATTTAAATTTTTTAGCATCATATAATGTGTACAGGCATATCATGTGTTCACACTATTTTTAATATTTGTGAAGGTTGCAATTTTGAGACAGATTGGCCCCCCCTAGCTCAACCCCCACAGTTTGAATACCTCTGGTGTAGCGTAATGAATTTCGACTTCACATTTTGAGCCTGGGTGGTTCTTTGGAAGTGGATAATCTCGATTTCTTACGGAACACAAAGAACGTCCTTTTTTGACCGATTTACCGTCGCAGTTGCCGTAACCGTGCGCCTGTCATTCGCAGAGATACTCTGACATTTGACGTACCGCTAATGCTCAGAACCTTGGAATGGATGGAAACTGAATAGTAGGGTGAAGCAGCTGTTAAAATGTTACTTGGGGACACAGACCTTTCAGATTTTACACCATGCTGTGACTCGTCTACCAAAAATATACCTCTAGCCTTTAATCTGTCACGAGTAAACAAGAATTCAAGAAAATTGCCATCCTTCTGTTCTAGACGAGTTAGCATCCGCTGCGCTTTAAACATTAGCTGCTACATTTAGAACATTACGGTATTATCATGAGATTTTGTATTTATAATTATAATCCACTGTGATTGAAGTCATTTTTGGATTACATTATTTTTTATCTTTAATTACATCAAATTTGTGGGGTGAGGTCTGAAGTGATGATGGAACAGAGGCACGGAACAGTAGGTTAAACCATAATACCATACTGTGGTACGATCACCTGTAAAATGTGCTCATTTCACACACGTCTTCAAACCCTAAGACTAACCTTATGCATGAAGAAGCTAAGGAACCATCAGCATGGTGTGAAACCTGCATACAGCAAATTCCCTTCCTTTATCAGTCCATCCCATTGCCATTATTTAACTGCTAACAAGGTTAGCTAAGGGAGATTAACTATTAGTCCCTACTGTACAAGGTCAAAATAACAGGGTTTTATCACATTGTGGGGACATTTGGTCCATCCATATATGTTCTGTACCCGCTTATCCTATGCAGGGTTGTAGGGATCTGGGGTCAATGGGTGCAAGGCAGAGAATAACCCAGAAGGGGTGATACCCTACCACAGGATACACTCATCTAAGGACAATTTGATACCTCCAATTAACCTCGGCATGTTTTTGGACTGTGGGGGTAACTGGAATACTTAGACGAAACCCCACAATGATGTGGGGAGAGCATACAAATTCCACACACACACGGAACCTATGTGGAGAGTCGAACCCTGGTCTCAGAGGTGTGAGGCAACAGTGCTAACCACAGCACCACCATGCCGCCCCAGACCTTTCAGCTCCACTATGCAAAATATACATATATTACGTATGTCAAATTTCTATTTCTTGCTGAAATGGCTTCAAAACGTGTCCACCTCCACAAGAAAAAACCAGCGGAATCTCTGCGGAAGGCTCCACTCCCAGTTCTCCCAGTGCATAATAAGGCCGACGTAATTATATAGATGAATTTTAACAGAAATGGTAAGTAGAAGCACATTGTGTGGAATGAGAGTTATGTCTTGAAATTTATAAATATTGCCCTGCACCATATGCTTCTTACGTGAGTGTTTTAAAAGAAATTAGTGATATCTGACTGATATTAACATTTTAATAAACATGTTACTAGACCATTTATAAAGAATTCCTTACTCTTGGGTTTTCTCAATGACTTTCTAAGACTTTATGGTTCTATGCTTCATGCTAATCACTTGGCAGAACTGCTACGGTATCAGTCCAGCACTATTTCTTCATGTTGCTTGTGTTTATGATTGCGTATAGAATTAATGTAACGGATGTTTAAAACGATCCAGTCTGGCACACACAAGGTCTGTGCCCATCAGTGCTTCATTATAAAGAAGTCACTGACACAGTGAAAAAAGCAAAATCGATTTTAAAAACAGGGTCAGGTCACGTGTTTGACATGTCACTGATCCAACCGAGAGATTATAACTGTATTAGGAGTTGTTTATTTTTGCATCCTGTAATGTGATGTTACTTGCATCCTGTAATGTGATGTTATGGTGACAGATTTACTAATGTAACTTAATAATGACACCAAATCGCCGATGTTTACTGAGCCTCGTAGGTTGGCAATCAGCGTTTGCGAGGGCATGAGATCTTTAGATTCGGAAGCAATCTCTGGTTGCTACATTCGCTTAAGGCTAATTTGGGGTGGTTGTGCTTTAGGTACATTAGTTATTTTTTGACTTCCAAGCTTCTGACATTGATTCTAAGAAGGTTTGAGCAAAGAATGATTAATAAAATGCACCATCCCGAAAGTTTAGGGGTAATGTCTCTATAGTAGCTGTCACTTCATTCACAGTATGATTAGTAATCTTCTTTTTTTCCTGATATTGCTGACATATAGCTGTATCCTTTCCCAGTCTTTACCAATTTATACCCAGATCTAGGTCTTAAATTGAATCATCATATGCTTGTAAACTTAGTGTAAAAATTCATTATCTGGTGGAACAGTATTTACCTTAGGGAGTGCTACCTAATAACTGTTGGTATAGTAGATCTCTGGATGTCTTGTAGGAACGCGTCTTGTGCTGGAATGACATCATCACGCTCGTCATAGCCCCTCGACTCCCCTCTACCCCCCACATACCCCACCCTGCCCTTGGTAGCTGTTGCCATGGAGATCGCTCTGGGGCTCCAGGCTGCGAGCGCCGCCGTGACTGTGTACTGGCTTGTTCTGAGCACGGCACAGGAGGGAGGTCTGCCTAAGCAGAGCGACATCTCCCACGAGTGTGGACAAAGTCATCACTGCACGCTGTGGCTTCTGCCGCTCGTAAGAGGACCCTTCGGAGGTCAGCGGGTACACGCGTGCCTTCAGTCACCACGCTTCCATAGGGATTGGGCCTGAAGCACCTGCTGTCCGCTGTCCAAGCGAGCTGCTGTTTTAGCCAGGATGAATATGTCAGGGCACAGGCCACGTGCGCTTGTGTACACCTTTCTCAATAACCTACTCTCACAGGCCACATGTACTCATGTACACCTTTGTAGGGAATCATCCACTGACCCAATGGCGGAATCCAATTGGACAGCTGAAGGCTTGGAATGTGTGTAGGTCTTTCTGAGTGCTCCTGCAAAGTAACTTACCTCTTTAGTTAAAACCAAATTATATCTGACTCCAATTTAATTAAAGACCTTTTATAATGTTTTAGTCATGACATTTCTGTTATTCAGATTATTCCTGGGCTTTTCTATTGCTTAACTCCCATTAGTCCGGACGGTGAAGTACACCGAATTCGCCTCGGCTAATTGTATGATCCGCAGATCTGCTACGTAGGACTCGGTTCACAGGTTGGGAAATCACTACTACTTAACACAATGTCAGCTTAGACAACCGTTCGGGCCCGGGGACTCATACAACTCCTCAGAGGCTCAGCCAACACTTGCCATATCTGAGCTTGTGAGTGCCTCAGAGGCTAAGCTGGTCTTTGCCGTAACTCAGCGTGTGCGCGCCTCAGAGGCTGAGCCGGTCTTTGCCGTAACTCAGCGTGTGCGCGCCTCAGAGGCTGAGCTGGTCTTTGCCGTAACTCAGTGTGTGAGTGCCTCAGAGGCTGAGCCGGTCTTTGCCGTAATTCAGCATGTGAGTGCCTCAGAGGCTAAGCTGGTCTTTGCTGTAACTCAGCATGTGCGTGCCTCAGAGACTGAGCTGGTCTCATGTACACCTTTCTCCATAACCTACTCTCACAGGCCACATGTACTCATGTACACCTTTCTCCATAACTTACTCTCACAGGCCACATGTACTCATGTACACCTTTCTCCATAACCTACTCTCACAGGCCACATGTACTCATGTACACCTTTCTCCAT
>JAODJX010000051.1:7499497-7512019 GCA_026776945.1 Isichthys henryi
ACATGTACTCATGTACACCTTTCTCCATAACCTACTCTCACAGGCCACATGTACTCATGTACACCTTTCTCCATAACCTACTCTCACATGCCACATGTACTCATGTACACCTTTCTCCATAACCTACTCTCACAGGCCACATGTACTCATGTACACTTTTCTGAATAACTTAGTCTCACAGGTGACATACCATCTTTTACAGTTTTTTTAAGTCACTTTGGGACATGATTTGAGAAATTTTCCAAAGCGACTGAGAAAAACCATAACATAATCTGGCTATTTTGGGCTGTGCTGCAAGATAAAAGGCAGTGGTGTGTGTACCACATGCACTGTTAGCCTGTAGCACCGATTCTCTGATTGCAAACGTGGTCGACAGATAGAAAGCACCACAAAGTAGGAAGACACCTCACACTCTTTCTGCAGTGCTGGTCTTAGGGTTGCCAAATTTGGTTAGCTAGCCTTAGGTGACATTTTCAGTCTGAAACAAGTCTGCACACACACGCACACACATTTATGTCTATGTGGCAGTTTTCTTACCTCATAAATAGTCTGTAGGGTCTGCAAGCTGCCCCAATGCTTTTGATCTCACTAATTTTAGGTTTATAATGGAATAATATTTGCCGTGAGATTTCTTGGGTGAGTGTGCGAGTCTGAAAGTGTGAGCATCATGCCACATGCCTGAGAGCTGGCAACCCTGTGGTCTGAGTGTGACTTCTTATTCAGGGCTTTGTGGAGAGACTAAGCAAATCATTTTAAAAGTGTTTCTCTTTTTTTTTTTAGAGAAGGCGGCTGATTGTGTTTCTGTCCTTCTCCCCTATTTGGGTTTGTCCCGAAATCATGTTCTCAAGAACCGGCAAGTAGCGGGATAATTTTAGATTCTGAGTTTTCAGCAGCGATTCTGGTCCTGGGAGATAAAGGTAATGACCCATTCTTGTGCGTATTAAAACAGATGGTGACCTGAGCCCCCTTTCGTGTCACAGCCCTCAAGCTGCACTCGTTTTGCATGGATTAAGGACATGAGCAGAGATGGACAAATCATCTGCGAACTCCCAAAATAGTCATTTCAGAAGAAAAAATAACAGCCCATTATGGTGTAAATAATTTCATGAGCCTAGTTCTCTGAAGATTCATTTTGACTTTGCATGTACCATGTTTTTGATACCCTTATATTTTGACATTTATTATTTATATTTATGTAATATTTTTCTTACCTAATAGCACTTAATTCATGAAAAATAGAGTTAGATCTTGCTGATGGTATTGGTGAATAATTCATGGACATGGAAGAGGAATTTGATCAGTGCTGCTATCGTCAGACTTGGACTTTTGCCCCACCTTGCTTCGCGATCGGGATCCACGCTGTTTGTTTCCCAAAAGGCCCCATGGCAAGCTTGTGTTCTTACAGGAGGAGCCTTGGAGGCTCCTTCTTAATGTGCAGAGGGTCACGCTTAGGCTGCCTAGGGGCGGCAGTTTTTCCAAGTGACCAATACTTTTACATCTAGTGTATGTATACAGTATGCTGTTTACTTTTTATTTATTTACATTTATTTAGCCGATGATTTTGCCTAATGGGACATAAAACTGTGGATCAAAGAGCAGGATCAGCAAAGTCCCTGGAGCAACTGAGGACGTTTCTCTAGGGTCCAACAGTGACATCACGTCACCAACCCCGGGATTTGAGCCAGCGACCTTCCTATTGTGGGCACCGAATCCTAATCTGTACAGCCACAAGCCGTCCCATGCTGTACCACTTTTTTTGGGTTGGTCAGCATTTTCATAAGCACATATCATATGTGCAGGTGTGTTTTGTTCAAAAAGATTTTAAGGCACATCCTTTTGGTCACGCTACATTTAAAATGCCCCCTTTGGGGGCTTCTGGGTGACACAGAGCCCTATCGAGCTGTTTCCCGCTCCAGCAGTTCCAAAACACGAAGAGGCGCCAGTGCTGGAGAGGTGTTGCTAGTGTTGGATGGATTAGCTGGGCTGCCTTGCCTGCCCCCTACAGGCCTGTCATGGAGCTGCAGGCCGGCATTATGAAGTGTGTCACCCCCCTAGCGGTCCCCCTGCCGGGTGTTGGGCGATTTACGGTGTGAAAAAGAAAAGGTGTGAGTCACCAGAACCCCTGACAATTTCCCTAGCAGTGATAAGGGGAAGAGTGCGAAGGCATGGAAGCAAGCTGAAATTGATTCAACTGTATTAATGCTGCATTTCTTTTATCACGGAGGTCGGAAGTTAGAGCTGGGAATGATGTCACACCTGAATTAACCCTCGTCCAGTACAGCAGGTCAGAAGGTCATTTAGAAATGTCAGTTCTAACCAGGTTCATCATTAGCAGTTGTTAGCATTTCCGGTTGATATCCACACATTATGCGGTATTTTCACATAAAGACACTGTGACAATATGTCCATATACAGTTGTTGGACAGCACTGTGTGTGTGACCGATTTAATGAGCCACATATAATACATAAGTACTAATAAACAGCATAAAACTACATATTTAAGTCCTGTTGATGAAGGGGCAGCCATCTTGGATTCCGAGGTGGAGGTGGCAGTGGTGCCTCCGACTTTCCGAGTTGGAATTCTGACTTCAGGGGGCAGTTCCAGTTGAAAGTTTCGACTAAAAACTCAGAAATTATGAGTTCAAATGGAACACAGCTTAAAAGGGGGCAACACTGGCTGAGTGGGTGGTGCTGTGGCTGGGTAGGTGGCACCGCGGCTGAGTAGGTGGCCCTTTGACTGGGTGGGTGGCACTGTGGCTGGCTGGGTGGCGCCATGGCTGGGTGGCTCTGTGGTTGGGTGGGTGGTGCTGTAACTAGGTGGGTGGTGCTGTGACTGGGTGGCGTCGTGGCTGAGTGGGTGGCGCTGTGGCTGAGTGGGTGGCGCTGTGACTAGGTGGGTGGCGCCATGGCTGAGTGGGTGGCGCCATGTTTGAGTGGGTGGCGCTGTGACTGGGTGGGGGGCGCTGTGACTAGGTGGGTGGCGCCGTGGCTGAGTGGGTGGCTCTGTGACTGGTTTGGTGGCGCTGTGCTGTTGGGGGTACTGGTGTCTGTGATGTGCCCATACCATGTATGTATGTGAGATGGACTGACCTCCGATCCCGGATATTCCTCTGCCCTGGGATTGGAAGGTAGATGGTGGAAAAATTGCCAAGCAACCTTTAGAAGATCTTCTGAAAGGAAATATTCCATATACAGTATGATAAATACCATCTTTTATGTTTAAACCTATACAACCAGCATAAATTTGTACTGTAAAAGTCACAAGGAAAAGCTTGACAGAATCATTGGATATTCTTGCAGAGTTAATTAAGCTTCTAGTGTCCATTTTGAATTATGTTATTCAGGACAGCTATGATTGCTTACAGCCATAACTATTTTTGTTCTTTTAAAGAGGGGAGTTAATGTGTTGGGTTTCAGATACTTTTTCAGAGTCGCTGTTTGCTCCTCATCTGGGACACACTGCTAAAGTCATTTTCACACACCAGTGCGATGTGAGCTTTTTCACATTGGCTTTGTTTGCTCAAGTTTGGCCCCAGGCTCCGTAGCACAGTTTGCTCAATCAGACCCAATGTACACGCTTCAGTTGAGGCCTGAAAATATTCCCGTTCGCCCTTTAATTTAATTAATTATGTGACAGAATGAGGTTGTTCTGAAAACTAGGTAAACTAACTCGCTTCTCTTTAGGCTTTCGTCGGAATGTTTACCAGTTTTGAGCCTCTTTCCTTCTTGTTACCTCTTGAGCAGCGTGATGGTCGTCTTTCCTGGCAGGTTCAGCTCGGCTGACGACGCCCCATTACGGCACAGAACAAATAATGGCAGTGCATACAGTATTAGCAGCATTACAAAGCTGGTCACAAGGTCGTGTCGATTAAATCAATCGATGTATGGCACCTCTGACGTATGTGACCTATCCATCCATCTTCCATAATTGCTTCTTTGGGACAAGACCAAAGTGATCCTGCACTATATCATAGGGACCACTGGGTGTGAGAGATCCGGAATATGCACTAAATAACACAGAGGTCAGCCTTTGCTGTAGGACCTTCAGCATATGCTGGGACCCCACAGGCAGTTCACATTTTTGCTCCTACCAGGAGCTGGGAGGGAGCGAAAACGTGGGCTGTCTGCCAGGGGGCTTGAAGGGATCAAAAAACGTGGACCGGTTGTGGGTCCTGGAGGATCGGATTGGGAAACAATGCTTTCTAGTGCTACTCAAAGACGGATTTGGTTCATGTTTTGGTGCCAGTTTTGTCTGGGCGCACCTAAGAGTACTTTGTTCTGAACATCTCATCTGGTCAGCCTTTGCTGTTGCTGTATCAGAGGAACTGCTCTGAATAGGTGATAAGCGATACCGCCTCCCTCCCTCACGCCGCCCTATAATCTCGTCCCGCTTTGTGCTGAAGCTAGTCTCAGAAATCCAGCTCATAAAAGCAGCTGTGGAAGTTCAGGGCCGGTACCAGCAGACTGCCTGGGGAGAAGCCCGGGGCTTTTGTGGTGCTCGGTCCTCGGAATGCTCTGCAGTCAGCAGGCAGATGGCCCAGGCAGCCCGCAGTTATGTAAGCGCATTAGGCCTGGTGCGCGAGGGCATGCGGACGTGCGTGCATGTGTGTGCGCGTGCCTGTTACCCATGGAAACACGGAAAGGAGAGGCAGATAGGGAAAGGGAGAGATGAAAGGGGGGTGATGTAGGTGGGGGCTGCTGGTGGGGAGCATTGCTTTGCATCCGTGCATCTTAGTGCCTTGTTTTATGCTTGTGTCTGTGGTTTTTATTCTTTTAGTCGCAAGAGCCAGAGCTGGACATGGTCAGCCTTGGCCTCATCCTCTCTGAGCACCGTCCCCATGATTAAACATTGGAACGTGAATTACTGTAATGCTCCGGGGGGGCAGATACAGGAAGGAAGATGAGGGGGATATCCTGTGATGACAGACGGGCTTCTATTCAGGTGGTGCTCTGTGCGCTCTTACTTTCGGCCAATTAGAACCTGGCAGCACGTGTCAGGGAATGAGCTGCGCTCACAGCTTGTGGCCGGGTCCTCCTGGACAGCAGGGGGCGCACAGCAAGGCATTGTTCATGGTCAGCCCATGTAGAATACAGAGCACAGTGCTGGGCGTGTGTGTGTGTGTGTGTGACCTCAAGCTATCCATTTGACGTAGCAAACCTGGACGGTCACCATAATCCCCCAGCTGCTCCCACCGAGATTCGGTTAAGACTAAGCTGACAAAGTGATTATTTCCATAATACTCCCCGTCTCCATGGCGCCTCTTTTTTCAAAAGCAGTTAGTGGGCCATGAGGTATGTTGGGGGGGCTCAGGTTATCGGGAGGGACACAGCTAGTGCTGCCCACGCTCGCCTTTTTCAGCTCCAACCTAAGCAGGCGATGACTGGTCGAATGAACGCTGACAGATGGGTGCAGCTGTGAGCGTGGAAGGGGGCGTGTTCAGAGTATGAGGGATCCACTGACACGCCGTGCCAGGTGCTCAGTCTGTCTGCATGGCCCTGCTGCCCCGCCCTGGAGACCCTGTAGCAGCGACAGGGTGCCCTGTGCTAAAACAGCCATGACTGCCCTGCGGCCCCAGCTGCATATCATCCACTTACCCTTGTCACTTTTAGCTACTGACTCTGTGCTCCTTGTTATCGTCGAACCATGACGTCGGGTAAACGTGAGACCATAGTGCCTGTAAAACGAGGCGAGATCCCAGTGTGGGGACCGCATATTAGGCCATATTAGCGCTGTTTCTTCAGAGCCCCAGGAGGATGCATGTTTTCCTGCTTTGATGGACTGTCATCCATATAAGGAACATGTGCTGCTTCTGTATTTAGGTTAAACCTTCTCCAGATCTCCCACCTTCAGCTCGTAGGACAAGGCGTGGTGCAGATCATTTTATCGAACGCAACTTTTTCTTCTTAAGAATGTTACTCCTCACTCTCTTTTTTTCCCCATAAAACATTGTTGTAGTATGTTAATTATTACGGGTTAATTTAATTTAAAATTGTAATTAGGTTATAATTGGATTTCAGAAGGACTATTATAAGTCATTGACAAGGTCAGTGAATTTGCCCAGGCAATGTTTTCCCCCTTTCTTGTTGAATTCTACATCCACTGACTGCAAAAGCCACACAGGCCGGTGCTCAGCCTCTCTGACATTAATTATCATGATTAATATGAGTTAAAACTGGGCAGCACCTGTTTTACAGGCTTTGGATACTGTACTATGCAGACGTCTCCCCTCTCCTGGAACTTCCAGGCGTCTCCCATCAACTGGCAGCAGCTCCAAGGTACAATGATGCACCAGGAAATGTGTCGTTCTGCTTTTCAGCGGCGGGAAAATTAGGTGACACCTAGGTTCACCCCCCGCATCCCATGCCAGCACCAGACTTGGCCAATATCTACTTTTTACTGCTGTCATTCCGTCCCAACATTTTGGCACAGTGTACAGTATTTTGATGGTATTTTAAAAAGCAAAGGTACTCTAACATTTCCTGATACAATTTGGCGGGGGTGGGGGGGGTGGGGTTCGAAGGAAATTAATGCGATTTAGGGTATTACCATAATACCACTTAAGCCTAGCCAGCACCCACCCCCCATCGGACGTCCATCATTCGCCTCCCTGAAGTCCACATGCCTAGGATGAAATGTTTGTACTGTGGTTACTCTGTGTTTACAAGCCTCAAACAGAAAACTCTCAATAATCTATCCATTGATAATAACCTGTTATTTTTGTCGCGAGGCAACTGTTGAAACTCTTGGTAGTAGGGTCACAACACGATCTGCTGAGCCTATATAGTTGTACTCAATGGATCTCTAATGCAGTATGTTAGAGTAACGCTGAGAGTAATGCTGAGAGTAACGCTGAGAGTAACACAGAGTAATGATGAGAGTAACACTGAGAGTAATGCTGAGAGTAACACAGAGTAATGCTGAGAGTAACACTGAGAGTAATGCTGAGAGTAACACTGAGAGTAATGCTGAGAGTAATGCTGAGATGCTAACAATAATCATGAGGTGGGAAAGGGAATATGTCAGTATTCAAAACATGGAGAAAAAAACCAAGCCAAAATTGACCACAGTGATGTAGAGGCTGCTGCACATTGAACTGTAATGGCACAACACCCCTGGAGATTAGCCGCCGACCGATAGAGGGGTCAGAGGTCAGGAGATTGGGCCCATCTCAGAGGTGACGTGCTCACAGAAGGAGGTTTGTGTGGGTGAACCCAGAATAATTGCTGTTCATCATCACCATGAAGCTTTTCAAGTCTATTTTTATGTTTCTGCCAAAGTACTGAACAGTGAGCCTTAGCAACAGTTGGCTCTGAACAATTTTGCGATGGGAACCAAAATAAGTCAGATAAATAGGGTTTTTTTTTAGCATGAGGTATGTTAGCACAGGGAGAGCCATAATCCAAGGGTGTGACGGCTGTTTAGCTGGAGGGCTATGGAGGAACACCGTATGGGAGAAAGGGCCTTAGCTAGCCGGGGTGCCTGGAAATGAATCTCATACTCATCTCCGTAACAGAGGTCTGACTCCGGGAGCCAGGAATGGCAAAGTTTCTATGTAAAGACACCAGACCGGGACCGCAGCAGTTATTTCTGCTACTTCAGGATTGCTGCAGAGAGTTTACTATGGTGTGCTGTAAGAATACTCATGTATAATAATAATAATAATAATAATAGTAATATCTATCCATTTTCTGAAACCGCTTATTCTGTTCAGGGTCATGGGGGGTCCAGAGCGTATCCCAGAGGCTATGGGCACAAAGCAGAATAATAATAATAATAATAATTCATTTGTCTTGTAGAACTATAGAAACTATAGAAAATGTCTATAAACAAGAATGTTCCAAAATGTTCTCCTTCCGCTCTTGATGCCGATGAAAGTATGGAAACGCAACGCTGTGACTTAAACTGGTGTATTAATGATTACAGGACAATCTCTGACAGAGTTGTTGGAGGTTTAGTCACTGAAAAATGCACCTAAAGAATATTTAATTATAAAAAAGTGATTATTTCCACACTATGTCATGAATGTCTCTTTCTCTTGATCAAAGTAAATCCAAATACCACTATTCTTTAATACAAAGTATTTCTTCGCGTTTAGTCACAGATTGTCAGGGTCAGCGCCCATCTGATCCTGCCCTTCGTGTCTCTTCCTCCTTCGGCCAGCAGGAGTTGCTGGTCATCCTGTCTTGTCATTCCTTGTCATCATGGGTTTGAAGCAGGCCAGTGACCAGCCTCACCTGTCATTGCTGTTTGCTGGTTTTCAGTTCCTCACTTTTTATTTTATGTCTTAATTCCTGTGCTGGTGTTCATGCCACTGCATATATGTCAGTCTGCTTGGTTTCCCTAGTCCTGCTTCCTAGTCGTGTTAAATATGGTTTCTTTAGTTTGTCTTTAATTTTGACCGAATGTGATCCTTTTGTTTTGTAGTTTACCCCAGTGTGTTCAGTTTCCCCAATAAACCCCTATAGTCTCTTGGAGCCACAAGTGGATCCTCACCTTCTTTTCCCAGCCTGCACCAGGCCCCGAGTCCGTAGCACAGATACTCCCTCAGTTGTCAACAGTAAAGTGAGCAAAGGAGATGGTCTGTGATTTATGCTGAATGTCTGACTGCAGCCAGTTCATCTACAATATCTCATCCCATATATATGTGTCCCCCATTCTTCTGGGAAGGCTTTGCATGGTAACACTTTACTTGACGGGGCAGTAATAAGCCAGTTACTACTGAAGTACAAATCATGAACAAATATAGTTGCTACTTCTGATAAAAGTTCTGTGACGAATCATTAACAACGAACAAACATGAGATCGGTATTTCACCTGTCTTATGTATGACTTGTTCCTTCAGTAGTTTCTCAGTAATTAAGTTCAAAACGGTTTACAGAATTAACAGATATTGTAACGAATATAGTAACTGCTTGAAATAAAACATAGTTTTTGTCCTTTAATCCAGAAGATTATGTGTGAGGTCAGGTACTGATGTTGGATGCGAAGGCATCATTCTAGTTCATCCCATAGATGTTTGTTGGGGTTTAGGTCAGGGCTCTGTGTGGGCCAGTCAAGGTCCTCCACACCAAATTCGCCCAATCACATTTTTATGGACCTTGCTTTGTGCTCTGGGGCACAGTCATGCTGGAACAGAGAAGGGTCCATCCCCAAACTGTTCCCACAAAGTTGGAAGCGCAAAATTGTCCAAAATGTCTTGAAAGATTAAGAGTTCATTTCGCTGGAATTAAGGGACCAAGACCAACCCCTGGAAAACATCCCCATTCCATTATCCCTCCTCCACCAGACTTTCTAGTTGACACAGTGCAGTCAGACAGGTAACATTCTCCTGGCATCTGCCCAATCCAGACTCGTCCATCACACTTCCAGACGAAGAAGTGTGATTTTTCACTCCAAATAACATATTTCCACTGTTCCAGTGTCCAGTGGCAACGTACCGTATACCATTCTATCCAACACTTGGCATTGTGCTTAATGATGTGAGGCTTGCATGCAGCTGCTCAGTCGTGGAAGCCCATTCCATGAAGCTCCCGGCCTACAGTTTGTGTACTGGGGTCAATGTCAGGGGAAGTTTGGAACTCCGTAGTTATTGAGCCAACGTTGATAACTTATACGCACTATGTGCCTCAGTACTCCGTGACCCTGCTCTGTTACTTTACATGTTCTGCCACTTCAAGGCTGAGTTCCTGTTGTTCATAAATGCTTCCACTTTGCAAGAATACCACTTACAGACCCTGGAATATCTACAATTTTACAAACTGACATATTGCAGTGGTTGCACCCTATGACTGTATCACACTTGGATTCACTGAGCTCTTCAAGACGACCCAGTCTTTCACAAATGTTTGTAAGCATGACCACATGACTTGGTGCTTGATTTTATACACCTGTGGCAATGGTTCTGAAAGAAACACCAGAATTTAATGATCTAGAGGTGCGGTCCTCCACTTCTGGTCATGTAATGTGTGTATGTTTAATCTTCATATACGTACACACACATGAAAAAATTCAAAATAAAAATATATATCCTTTTGATATCACAAATTTTCTTTCTCTGTCTCTCTCTCTCTCCCTCTTGGAGGGGGGGGGGGCAACCTTGTGATTGACCTACTTTGCCCCCCCCCATGGAGTGTACCGCATCAGACTATAATCAAAAATACAGACACATGCATACATCCAGTGTCACACAGAGCCTGGAGCCTACATATACAGATCTACAGTATGTGTGTGTGTGTGTGTATATGCATAGCCACTGTCACTGTCAGTCATTTTATTTTAACATCGGACACCATTTACTAATTTGCGCATTTAAAAGTGAACTTTTTAAGGCATCATCCCATACTTAAGATCAAATAATGTTATTCTTTAACCGAATCTACAGATAGACTGAAGATGGAAAAACAGCTCTGTAATGATACTGCTGAGGGTCGCTTCACCGTCAGCGTCTGCCGCCTCTGTAATGTTACTCCATCCTGATTAGTCTGTTTCCCTTTTTAAAATCACAGATGTTTATAATCTTAGCATCTGTCTCGGTCATATCTACCTGCATTTCCCCCGCCAGCCCTGCTCATTTGGTCCTTGTAGAGGCGTGATAAAGCACAGCTTAATTAATTTGGATGTTTCCAGTCAATACTGTAGAGGGATGATTGAGTTCGGCACTGGGAATACAGCCAGTGAGTATGTTTTTTACTCTTCTTTGTTGTTTTTATTCTCAGGGCTTTTGTTTCCGCTCCAGCCTGCATCCCTGGAGTCTGATCAGTGTTCTTTCTAGAGGGACACGGTGGCAAATGAGAGAGACAAATGATTTTGACACACTTAATTGTTTTGAACAATATGGACGTATGGTACTGTGCTTCTGTGGGATTTCTTTCAGTCAATCTTTGAGGGCTTAGCCTGAGATTGGACCAAGGGCGTCGTAATTACAGTAGTGCAGTCATTATGGAGGGCTGCATGGTGAATAAGGACGGAGGCAGAATCTGAATCGGCATGCTGGGCAGCTTCTGAAATGTGGTGTTCTTGAGTTCCTCATGCGCAGTGATAGCCTTGTGCAAAGCTGGGAAAGTCAATATTACAGTGGGGTGGGGTTGTTTCCCTGTTGGGCATTCTAGACCATAAGTAGTAACTGCACATGTTGAAAACTGAGCATTTCTACTTAATAAGACACAGTGCAATGTATGGCTTAATAGCAGACAGCTGTCTCAGTGTGCGCAGCCTCTGCAATTTCTTGCATTTGGCTGAAGCCCCTGGTCTGCTAATGTATACAGTTTCTCTACAGGAACTTCCTGGAACTCTCTATATGTTTGCGTGTTTACAGGTCCCGCTGGAATAGAGTGTTGCTTACTATAGAGAGTCAGAGCCAGACAGCAACATGATAACAGTATTTGGTGACACGGTAGATTAGTTAAATAATTCTCCGTGTTGTTCTGAAAACCTGATTTTGCACACTGAATGAAGACATTTCCTTTATTCTGTATGAGTTCCAGAATTTACACGGACTGATTACAGTTTGGAGAAATTTTATATCACATATTATCAAAGATTTATGGACCTTGTGCATTATGGATTATGTTATGACATGTGGTATTATTAATATCAGCGCGTGTGACCAGGAAGTTAAAATAGATCATTTCTGTGGATTTTGGAGCCTTTGCCATCGCAACATCTTCCCTCTATTTTCATGCATTTAACGGAAAGGTTCTAGCACCGATTTTCAAAGTAGCCCATGGTATTTGGGTCTAGTTGAATTAATGCAGCTCTTTTGTTGAATGCCAGAGGATGCACCTTGCCTGTCTTACTGTATTAAAGGTTCATTTTGGCTCGCTTTTGTGATCAGTGGAGTTTTTCAGGTCATCCTGGGAACAGATGGCATGGTCACTGTTTGTTTTGCATGCGCAAAACAAAACCCCTCTGGGAGTCATTATACTGTTGCGGGGCCTGTCAGGTCCAATATGAATACGCTGCATTATCCAGGAGCAGAGAACTGCTTTTACAATGACTCTGAAGTCATGAAGTACTGTATATTTATAACGATAAACTGGCCTACCATATCCCTTTCTTGATCGCACGGCTCTGGGTTTGGGGGACATAAAATATCCATTTAGGGTCTCTCCATTGCTCGTATGGTTGTCTGTGTGAGTGTTTGTGTTCTATGACGAGCTGTCATCCTACCCAGGATATTCTCCAGCTTGGTCCTCTAATCTCTCTGGGAAAGACCCCAGATCCTGACCAGGACACGAGAAGATGGCTGGATAGACGACTTAAACTTTGTTCATATTAAAAAGGTACACTGCTCACAGAAAGTCTTGGGGCGCTTGCTTAATTCAGGGACAAAATATTGTAAAATGAACACTTTTATAGCAAAAATCATCACTTCATTTGTTTACATAAATATACACTCATCGGCCACTTTATTAGGTACACCTTGCTAGTACCGGGTTGGACCTCCTTTTGCCTTCAGAACTGCCTTAATCCTTCGTGGCATAGATTCAACAAGGTACTGGAAACATTCCTCAGAGATATT
>JAODJX010000051.1:7523483-7533978 GCA_026776945.1 Isichthys henryi
AACCGGAGTACCCGGAGGAAACCCCACGACGACATGGGGAGAACATGCAAACTCCGCACACATGTGACCCAGGGGGAAACTCGATCCAGGTCCCAGAGGTGTGAGGCAACAGTGCTAACCACTGCACCACCATGCTGCCCCTTCCTTACTAATCACGTCTTAAAATCCTACTGTGAAGTATTTGTCAGCCATTTAAGCCCAGAGGTCTGTTCGAGTCACAGTTTTTGAATGCAGACAGACAGTGGATCAGAGAAGCCAGTAAACAATTCTCCGCCCACACATTAGCAAAGTCCGAGTTTCATCTTACCAGTAGGTGGCGCTAGTTTCTAGTTCTGTCACTGGTGCTCCCTATAGTCACAACACTGCACATATCCCTTTAATAATCCAAGGGTTATAGCAGGCATGGCCAGCGAAGCGAGACAGGCTTCACAGCAGTCCGAAGCTATTTAACATCACTGTAATTCATACTTCACAGGCAATAAACATAAGCCTGTTTTGGCCCGAGTCTCCATTGAACCTGTCACTCTGTAATCCCCATGTATTAACAGTTATTAAACTGAAGTATTTATCTAAAACTTTCATAGCAATTAGTCATAAAAAGCAATTCAGATTAGCATTTGGTTTCTGCGTATGCTTCTGAATATATCCCTCTTAATCATTTTTTTAAATTATAACTCCAAACGGAAAAAAAAATGCCGACATTAACTGTGAATATCAGATATAACTAAAATTCCTATGTTTAATATATAGCTAAAAAAAATTACCGTGAGGCTGATTAAAGCAAAATCCTTCATTCTTTATAGCTTGTTGTATGTGGTTGGGTGGCTGATTGAATATTAAATTTAATTTTTTTTCATGTTGTTAGGCCTCCCAAAGAAAGTCAAATAGCTGACTGATGTGAAAGGTTCAGTGCTGAGGTCCTGAACCACGGATTTCTCCCAAAAAGTAGAAGCATGCCACAGATGTGAAATGTATAATCGGGAGAATAACTTAATCCATCGTGGCATGTGTCTAAAGCCAGTCCTCGTAAACCAGAGACACGCAGTTTTATCGCTTACATTTTAAGGTATCTTAGAACCCAAAGAATCTTCTTTTTCTATAGCATGACTGGCTGCGGTAGTACTTTGCAGTGCATGATAGTTAAGACGCCTGCATGTAGTAACTGAAAAGTCGCACTGTGCATGGCGAGATCACTGGCGAGATCACTGCAGTTGCTGCTGCTGTAGCCACAAACACAAAATGGATTAGCTATCCCCAGTTGGAGGACGCAGAGTAATTACATTTCAGAGGCGCACATTGCTCAGCTCTACGGGGCCCAGGATGCGAGCTCATTTCAGGGCTGACAGAAGTCGAATAATTCACTTCTGGATGCCGTCGGCCTCTGATTATGGTCTGTCTTATTTATTCTTGTTCTCCATGAGATTTAATTTCCATACACTCCAGACTGCCTCTGCCCCCCCCAACCATGACCCATGCTTTGAATGAGGTAAATATAGAAATCAGTAAATCATAAACGGCCATCATTTTTTTTCCCACCCAGACCATCTCAAAGCCAGCTTATTGTCTTATTTACATGTCAGATCAATACATTATAGGGGTATAAGTGTGCATGGCTTTGGATTGATAGATTTTTGGGAGGGTACATCCCAAAGGGGAATCTGCTGCATGGAGAGCCAGTGTGGTTACGGCTTTTTGGGATGACCTCACAATCAGCCAATAATAAAGCAGAGCTTCTCAACTCCTATCCTGGGGACCTTCTGTTATTGGCTGACTGAGAAGCTGTCCAAAAAAAAACACCCCTACACCGAACCTCCATGGAGCAGGTGCCGTATCCCTGTTCTAAACCCCCCATCCTTTCAGGAAATAATTATTTAATTATTATTGACACCCCCCAGGCAATTTTATTCGCTTAGAGAGAAAAGACATTTATTACGTCTAAGCTACAAATATCTGGCAGCAATACTAGGCAGGGAGTTATTATTACTCTTTGCTGAACATTTTTTAATGTAGCATTATTTTAATATTTAAGGTGTGCAGCTATTTTGTCATTGACCAGCCTTACTGCATTCTTACCTCCTCCATCATTCTGTGTTTGTTGATTATCTTCCCCAAGTTTGTATCACCAACTTTTTCCATATCCTACAGCGCCTTTGCTCCGCCTCATAACCCAGTTTTGTAATCCGTGAACGGAACGACTTTTCTGAAGTTGTTTTAAAGTCTCAGCACCAACAAAGTTTCCTTTGGTAATCGACACTGAATAACACTGGCCCAGCTACAGGACGTATCTCTGACTGACTTGTTGCTTTCAGTCTCCAGGCCAGTTCCGCATCCATATGCACAAAGCAAACAACTCTGTTTGGTCAGCGAGGTAGGAGGCAGAGAGTAATATACATGCACACTACTTCAGTTATAGCAGGTAACACTTTACTTGACAGAGCACAAATACTTAGTAATAACTCAGTTACTTAGCTTGTGGTTAATTAATATGTAAGTAGTATTAAAATACCAGATTATTTGTGCCTTGTCAAGTAAAGTGTTACCGCAATGCAGTTAATTACTTCAAGCCATGTTGTCTCAGGAGACCAGGATGAAACATCCAGATACTTAGTAAGATTCCCAGGAGGCCAACTTGAGTCATGATGTTTCAATGACAAGCTTCTGCAGCCTTGAGATACCATCCCATTTACAACCCACGCTTCTTTAGTTGCAGTGAGGGTACAGTCAGACTGCATATGAACAAATGGATGCCTGTGTCACCATGCAGATATCTGATGGTCATGTGGTGCTTCCCAGAAGGGATTGAGCACCATCTGACACATGCGCAGAATCAGGGTCACATCGACGATTCTTCTTGCCACCCCCATCCGAATGCAACCTTATGAATGTTTGGATCCTGTCAGAGTATTGCACTATAAGTCACATGGTTTAGACCCAGTTCCCAGAATTCCCTCAGGAATCTTCAGCAACATCTCAAATGACGCAGAGCTGGGCTCCTGTCTGCCCCAGTTTTCTGGCAGCCTACATTGGGGAATCTTTTTTGCTTATCCAGCCCAAGATGATTCATGGCACCTACCATTACGGGCCTTTAAGAATTAGCAACTATTTGGAACTTTAATGCAAAAAAAACACAGGTATGCTCCCATTAATGGTCTATATTGAGAGCACCATGTACAGTAGCCTAAATTCACTGGGCTGTCTGAGGGTTTATCTCGGTGTGATATTCTGTTAAATTGAGTGTCTTCTATGTGAACTCAAAATATTATAATATACCCTAAAGTAACTTCCAGGTAGAGAGTAAGACGATGCTGAAGAGTGATGGAATTTTGGAAATTAGAAGACCAGGACTCACACGGTGTGAATGTACTGTTATGCCTAAGCGCTGACATCAGACTATGCTAGTGAGGTTTTTAGCTCTCACACCTAGAAGTGACATGCAATCTCAGGATCAGGCTCAGGATTCATTGGAAGCACAGGGAAATTAATCTGCTGGCCTGAGGATTTGAACCAGCAACCATCTGATCACATGTATAGAGTCCTAACCCGCAGAAGCACACACCCTCTCTTCTTCATTCCCTCAATGACAGTTGCGAGAGAATGCAGGTGACAGTTGTCTTATAGATGGCTATGAAGCCCTCCATGTAACCACTGCATCAATGAGCCATCCAGTGATCCAATTATTGCAGTGCTGCAGAAAACACACTGCATGGGGGGATCAGACACACAGGTGGGCCGTTTACATTTTTAGATATTCCGCTTCTTTTGTCCTCCCTGCTCAGATAGTATTCAGCCGCTTTATCTTTAACGCAGATTCTACTTTATGTATTAATCAAGCCCGCTGCAGCTCCTTTATGTCGTGTTGTTTTCATATATTAATTGGCTACACACACAGTAGTTTACGTTAATAAACCTGAGAAGGGCCTTTTGGTTTTGGCCGCTAAGCGTCATTTCCAAAGCTTCTCCTAAAGTCACTCCAGGATTTGCAGTAACCATTCATGTGTTTGTTTACTCAACCATTACTGCGCCGTGTTTGGCTAAGCAGTAGCTCAGTAATTTGATAACTAATTACGTAAATTAATTAAGGCGGTGAAATTTAACAAAAGCATGGAATGGCTGAGGTGCCCCTGAGGAGATGTTTGGGTAGCAAAATTCTTCTAGCCGTCCATCAATATATCAGTAACTTTTTGGAGAACGGAAGAAATTCTTGCTATTTTACTGTATAGCTATTTTATTGTATATATATATAAATATACATATGTTACAAAGTAACGTGTTTCTTTCGGTGTACATATACACTTACTATATAGACAAATAGCTATAATCAAGGATTGATTGTAGGTGCCACAGGAACGAGCTCAGTTTGGTTTACAGCACTTGGTAGCATACAATTTATAAGCAGTACAAGGTTTTCTGCTAATTATGTGTGATGAATAATGAATTGTCAGGGCTGAGGGGATGATAAATGAATGAACAAATCAGCTTCGTACGTCAGGCTTCAGCCTTGACCTCTGACCTTTACCTCAGAGTCCCTCTGACGTAACGGTGTTCCATTGTCTGGAATAATTATCAATTCATGGCTTAGCTTTTATTCTGCGTTAGAAAAACAAGGAAGACCATTCAGTTTTACAGCTCAGAGCATCACCGTATTGCTTTCGATTTTAATGAAATCGACATTTCAGTATTTCATTTCACTACAATTGGAACTTAAAGAATGTTAAGTTTGGGAGAAGTTGCCTGGATGTTGGTTTCTGACGGTTTTTTTTTTTTATATGATATCTGCTGGGAGACGTACTGATTATCCTCCAGGCCAGGGGTGGGGAACATGATCCATGGAGGGCCGTTGCGGGTTTTTGGGATGGCCTATCAATCAGCCAATGACAGTGGCTCCCGAGAACTGGAGCTGAGAACCACTGTTTCATTATTGGCTGATGGAGAGGCCAACCCAAAAACCCGCACTGGCTCTCCATGGATCGTGTTCCCCACCCCTGCTCCAGGTATTCAAAATAGATAGGTCAGCTTTATATTTACGATTTTTGTTTAGTTGTTTATTTTGGTTATTCATTTACAGTTTTATTTACATTTTTATATCAAAATCATCAAATGTTACATGACAGTTTGTTTTTTGCTATTAAGGAATTACTCAAATTCAGAAATATAAAAGTTACTGAATTATTACCTAAAAATCTAATAAATATGCATCAAAACATTTAGTCTGACATTTGTCTTGTAAATGTCTCATATACAGCTCAATACCTAAGTGTTCTTTGGGGATTCTCAGAAGTGCCCTGATTCTTCTTTCCCTGTCTTAGCTAGGCCTTTTAAACCTTCTGTGATCGCTAACACACGGCATTGTGGGTCCACAGGTGTCCCCCTCCTATTGGTCATTCAAATCGTTTACTTTTTGAAAGACAAAATGTGTCTAGAAGTGGAGACGGCAGCATTTGACGTGTATGAACCCCGTGAGCTCTGCGCCCATGTCGGACGGAGATCAGAATAGGGAGTTTTTCACTCATTGATATTCAGTGGGTGTTGGGATGGAGAGATTCACTGGGCTGGATAAGATGAATAATTTAGGCATAAAGAACCTGTACTACTCAGAATCAACAAAAATGTCCACATAGTGCTATCAAATGCCCATACTAAAGAATTCTCTAAGAAAATAATGATTGTATCACATCATTTTGTGTCATAAATGAAGGTGAACGAATGTGTGAAGGGCATCCATGTAATATAGACAAAATTCTTTATCATGAAACCCTTCTGATGTTGCTTATACTGTAACTAGTCCCAGCATTTGGTGGTATTCCAGGTAAATAAAGCGAGACAAGATGCTGAAACTCGTCGGAAAATCTATTTTTTAAATCTGGTTATTAAAATGTGGCGCAAGTTCATTTTTGTCTAGTTACAGAAAGCAAAAAAGTTGCAGTCACACATTAACGTGTTTATTAATCAGGCTCTGTGGGACTGAAACAATGGCAGGGCTGTTCATTCCCTGTGTTATTCTGGAACAAAACGGATCCCTTCATTGCGAGACACCTGCACTCCCAGTGGGTTATGGGATCGGGTTCAGATTCCCTCGTGACTCTTTCCGATGTAAAGGACACGCTGTGTTTGTTCTTAAGATCTAAAGTTGAGCTATAAACAGCCCGATTTGCTCGTCTTGTTAAAATATGTCTACGAGCTGTTTTCAGAATTCTGCACACGATGCACTTACACATCTATATGACATTAAGAGATATGTATTCATGGCAAATCTTACCCGTCAAATTCTGCTTATTTCAGCTAATGATGATCAACGACTAGAATCAACTAGATGTTTATGTGGTTTCAAAGATCACGGGTCTTGGATACGTTTAATATCGCATTTACATTTTATCTTCATTAAAATCCATATTTGAACTGCGTCTGTTTGGGAAGAAAGACTTTTGACCAGCACAAAGCACCCTCAGATAATTTATGTTCCTAATCGGGGCCTTTGGCACAGTACAGACTGTTAATGCCGCAAACCTGCCAGCTTTGATTCAGCCAGTGTTATGAGTCTTCTGGGTGACTTTTTGGAGGGCATGTTGAACTCACATGGCAGACAGTCTTACCCGATGGTTTTGTGCATGGTCAGAGCGTGAAAATGTTCTGTGCTAAGTGTATCAGTTTAGGAGGAAATAAATGTTGACAGGGAGCGCATTCTGTGCGACATATCAGCGGGACAATCATTCAGGTGTGAAGGTATTTCATTTGAACTGATTCAGTTTCACAAAGCCTTGTCAATAATTTCTATAGCATCAGCACTTGGCTGTGCGTGTAAATAGGCACGTTAAAGAAGACGGATACTCGCGAACTACTATAGGAAATGAGAACTTTTGCAGTATAAAAATGTAGTTCTATATTGTGCTACATGTACAGATGGAGTTTTGTAACATGGTGATTTTTTTTTTTGTTTATTTTTTTTTCATTTCTGAGGGTTCAAAAAGATTTCTTTCCCTAGTAATACTTTGTATTCCTTGTAATGCTTTGTGGTATATTTGTTGTCCACTAGGTGGCAGGATTCGTTTGCCTTACATTTCAGAAGATGACGGTTTACTGTTTATTTTCAAATTGATTAGTTGTTTATTCATCGAGTTCACTAAAGGAGCAAAGTCCCCTAAAGTGCAAACTAAAACCGTTCTGTTAATATCCCTGTCCATTAGTGTATAAATACTATTAGGCACACGCACTTGTCATCTTTAAAATTTGCGCTTCTATAACTACCAAAAATGCCTTCCACAGAGTTAATTTCTTATTCTCCATAAACCATTAAATTATAATGAATCATTTGAATAAAGAACGCAATTAACAGCTCTTTAGTTAAACAGCGTATTTAAACAATAAACCACATTTAAAAAATTATAGGAGGGGAAATTTAAAACAGAAAAAGTAAAGTTGCAGCTTTTTAGAAATGTATTTAACTATCTAGAAGTATTTCTCCATTAACAGTAATACATTTCAGGATATTTGAAGAAGAAAAAATAAATCACGTTCTGTCAGATCGAGGCATTAAGGAAAATTTTTAGCTGTGCTTAATGTTTTTTATTGTGGTCGTTAGTACTATTCTGAGGTATGTCTTCACAATGATCATCACTGTCACCCAGCGGAGCAGAATGCGCGCGCTCAAAGAAACGGGGAAGCGTGCGCCTCACATATGGCCACACACCGACTCTTTAATTGCTTCATTTCTTGGATGAATGGAAACATAAATACCGTGTTCTCCTAGGGGCGGCCGGACAGTCGGGGCAGCCGTCACTGGCTTCGCGTGCCTGGAGGGTTAGCGCTGTGAAAACATCTCGCCATCCTCGGACTCTCATTCCGGTCTGTTGCCCTTCTGCTCAAAGTAACTCTTCGCACTGCCTGTCCACTCTGATTTAAATTTCAGGGAAATGCCAGGGCTGCGATCAAATCACATGACGTCTGCTCTGCTTTGTTTTTCTACAAGTGATTGCTGTACTTTGTAGTATATAGTAGAATTGTCCATGTAATGCATTCACTAACAGTGTTGTGTGCTGGTTTGTGAGTCCTCTGGGCTATGGAAATGTGTCGGATTCTTTAATTAGCATTATTAGGAATTTTTTCCACCGGATGCTTCATCCATTTCAGTTCCGGAATTAGAACTTGATCTTAAATGCCGCAAACAAAAGGCTGACACTTGAAGAGAGATAAATCCAACAAATGACATCAAAGTCAAATCGTGCGGCCTGAAGGCTTTTTGATGCGGATGCTGTCAGCTTGTAAACCTCCTGAACATATTCAAACGCCCTGGGACAGTCGGGCCTCCAGCAGTGGAACAGGCAGAACTTTTTGGACATTTAACAAAATAATCACTTTGCACCTAAAGACCATTTTTTCATTATAAAAATGTAGTGCAGCCCCTCTCCTCACACACACACACACACACACACACACAATCAGTCCCCTGATCTTAGTGCAAGTCATGATATTTCAGCATGAAAGATAAGCACCTTCCTTGTGTTCTCCTGTGTGGTCACACAATGTTCCGACAGTGGAGACTATGATGAGTTAAGCTCTTGGCCTGCGGATCAAAACACCGACATTAGAAGCCATCAAATTGCAGTTCTTCGTCTGTTTGATGCATTTCTCATCAACCTCTTCTTTTAGAATAAGCGATATTCAGTTTATGTTATTTTAGGAACTACATGTAGCGTGTGCTTTACACCTCAAAGTAATCCCCAGTGCAGTAAAAAATGGCAACTTTATTCTGTTGGCGTTCCTGTAACAGTATAAATTCATTGCTGGAAATGAGCTTGGGCTACCAGATGAAGACCTTGACCTGAAAATACTGTCTTTCCAATAACCTACTTTTATGTGCGGCATGCAAATAGTCAGAACAGTGCTGAACTAACGGGAAGAGCATAGCAGAACCCTAGGGTTGATCATGTACAAATTGATGTATACATGTACATTATTACAGGGTATAAAGCAGAGTGTTGCCATGGCGATGAAGCCTTCAAGAAATGCTTATCTTGAGTTAGTCACATTCACCTGCTGGATCTTCTCTGTTATGTCTTGGATGGCGACATGAGAGGATGACATTGTTAACGAATAGCGGCAGATGCTGCCTCAGACAGTGGTCCTGCCCCCCTTTCAGACTCACCCCCAGATAGGCAGCATGTCACAGCTCAACAGCGCCCCTAGTGGTTGACCAAACTGACCACAGTATAGTTTTTTCAAACTGATGCTATAAATCGATCGATTCTGCACTAAACAAACATCGCCACTAAAGCCTTATCCCCAATGATTTAAGGCCATTATGGATCAAATTTCCTTCCATCCACTTTCTATGCCTGTTTGTCTTATGCAGGGTCATGGGACTCTGGAGCTGATCCCAGAAGCTATGGGGACAGGCAGTGAATAACCAAGGATGGGGCACCAACCCATCACAGGGCACACATAATTTATATGTTTCTTGAAATAAAATATTTATATACTGAGGATTTAAGGCCTATATTGGGCAATGGGCAGTAAGATGGTTTACTTTGTAACTAGATTAGAATTTAGGAAAGCTGGCTGTCACATAAATTATGGAAACTAAGAAACTATTAGGTTCAGTTGAATGGGCCATAAACGGAGGTTTATGAAATTAACTGAAGACGTCAGCTTCCATAAGCCTCAGTGCTGATTTCTTTATTATATAATTTAATTTTAGGTCAGTGTCTTGTGACTTGGGCCATCCACCGCAGCGGCTGCACCTCACGGTTAGAATCAGGATTAGCATCCAAACACAGAGCCCTGGACCATGGGCAGCGTGTGACGGCATGTAGAACCGTTCACCTTGCCGGTTCCCCATTTGGATCAGCATCCTGTCCTTTTACTGTCACGTTACATAAGGAGCAATGCAAAATCACCCTGAGAACACAGTTATTTTAGTGTCCACTCTTTCTGTGTAGCAGTAGTGGTCGAGGTTATTTCTATATAAATGTGACTGAGTCTGTCAGGTTCCGCGGACAGGCAGTAAAATTAAAGGTTCCACCTTAAGCTCCAGGGAGGCTCTGTCACTTAAAACCCTGTCCTTAAGTGCCGGGTCCCCCAGCCCAATAAGCACTTGAGATCAGGCCCTTGTCATCGACCACTTGTGACAAATGGCCCAGGCGGTTCGCAATACATTGGGGTGGAAAAGTAAAGAGCTACTGTATGATGAGGTTTTTTTTGTGTGCACCATGTGACCAGGTCAAATAATGCTGAATGGGCTTAAATACTTATGCAGTATTATAAATTATATTTAATGCAGGGGGGCGGCATGGTGGTGCAGTGGTTAGCACTGTTGCCTCACATCTCTGGGACCCGGGTTCGACTCTCCACCTGGGTTACATGTGTGTGGAGTTTGCATGTTCTCCCGATGTCGTCGTGGGGTTTCCTCTGGGTACTCTGGTTTCCCAAAAACATGCTGAGGCTAATTGGAGTTGCTAAATTGCCCGTAGGTGTGCATGAGTGAGTGAATGGTGTGTGAGTG
>JAODJX010000051.1:7568982-7584681 GCA_026776945.1 Isichthys henryi
AATAAAGTACAGCCTCTCCCCAGCTTACAATGGCGTTACATTCCGAAAAACCTATCATGAGGCGAAAATATCGTAAAACAAAAATGCATTTTAATACAGTCCACTGAAGCTAAGCAACATCATAGCCTACCTTAAAAACATGCTTAGAACACTTACATTAGCCAACAGTTGGGCAAAATCATTAACATATAGCCTGTTTATAATAAAGTGTTGAACATCTCATGTACTTTATTGAATAATGTACTGAACGTGAAAAACATTTACCCATCATAAAGTCAAAATATCGTAACAAGGACCATCGTAACCCGGGGAGCGATATATTCTGATTGTGATTTTCTGATACTGGTGTCTGTGTGGCCTGCGATGCGGCAAGCATCTGATCTGAGACTCCCTCCATCTTCCCCATCTCCAGTGGCCATGTACAGGGAGCCCTCACTGCACGACCTGACAGAGTTCTCACGGTCTGGAAGCGGCACACCCACGAAGAGCCGGAGCGCGTCGGCCATGCTGAACGGCTGCAAGGTCGTGAGCCAGAATGAGTCCACGTAGCTGGGCCGCAGGGCCCTGGGCTTGGGCAAGACTCCTACTCTTACCTCTGGATGTTGATGACTTCAAGCAGACGTCTCTTTTGCCCACTCAAACCACGATCGGTTCAGGACAGAGATAAGCGCAGCACAACCTAATCAGACTAACAGTATTGTTTCATTATTTTTTTCTTCGTTAGTTTGGATATTATTCTTTTCAAAATCTGCATTTATGACAATTTGCTTCCTGACGAATGGTCAGAAAAGCCACTTATCTTTGGTAGTTTACTGTTTTAAAGCTGAGTCATTATCGCATTTTGCGGTTTCCTCCCCCTTGAGGATTCCTACTTTATTTGACCGGGGTAGATAGTAGTAGTGTCACTGGTTACTTCTATTGCAGCGACATGGCCTCTTGTGGCCCAAAAGTCCCTTGGCAAAGGGAGGCAGTGACCTTGCAGTGTTTACATTTTAACCATCCTCTTGCATGAGATATACAAAGACTTTCAGATGACCTGATATAAAATAGGGGATTGGGTGGGGCCTGTTGTGTCTTAAGACTTAGAAGCCGTGCCTCCTCCCGCTTGCTAATTTACGAAATTAGCTGTGAGTTAATTTTTTTCATTCCTCCTTTTTTGCCTCCTCGGTGTGGATGCGTCACCGTTTCGTCGGGTCTCGTTACCCGAGGCAGTGGTGTGACTGATTCACTTTGTGCCAGAGCACAGATGCATGTTCCATAACAGTGTAAAAAAAAAAAAGACAAACGAGATGAAGAGAATGATGGTAGATTGCACGCGGTTCAGTATTATTTGAAGTGTTCGAGATGGGATATGGCTTGATCATTGTGAGTTTCCCTTTTGTTTAAATTGTGTCAGGTTACGCCTGTCATAGGTGTCTGTTTGCCACCGAACGTTTGTGTCAGACCCCAACCTTTGTTGAAAACCAATGAATGACTCTACTCACCACTTATATCAGGAGAGGTCCTCACCCCAGCCACTGTTTTCTAGTTAAAAAGTGGTCACAATTTTGTATGAAAACAAAGTGAATACTGTGGAATTTCAAGTGGCTGAACATTTTTATAAGTTGTGTCTGATTTGTAAAAATAGACTAAAGTTGAAAGGGAGAAAGAACCCTCCTCTTTCTGGCACTAGACATGGACAAACAAACCGTCGTATACAGCAAAGTGGGCTAAGTACTCTTTACCTTGACCAACATATCTCCTTCATGCGTGCTTACAGGGACGTTCTTCTTTATAATCTAGGCTCAGTTAATTTTTTAGGTGAACGTATCTGTTGCATGGGAAACAGCTGGGATTTCTGGAATAGAGCTGCATGATGTAGGCTATGTGTACTAACCCATGTTGGATCATTTGTTCCAATTGTATCAGGATCGAACCATATGACATCCAAGCAGGCATTCGGCTTGGTACCTTCCAGACGTTTATTATTTGTTGTATACACAAAATGCACTGAATAAAATGTTTATATTAAGATATACTTTTAAAAATGTTCCTTGTGTTTTCTTTCTCTGTCATGAACGACATGGAGGCCAGGTTGAAGCCCTCCAGCTCTTGAGGTGCGAAGTAGCAGGGCAACCCACTGAGTGGCTGGACTGCATCTGATAGGTCTACATATCAGCAATTCAGTTTTTAACACAGACCTCCTGCATTACCTTTAGTGTGGCAGAGAGGAAGAGGCCACAGCAGAGATTCTATGCCCATAATCTAGTTGCCTGCTGACGTCAGTATAAATGCAGTTTAGCTCATGTCATCATAGTGTATGACCACAACATGAAGATGCACAGACTAAGGGTGTTTCTGTGTATGTGCACTTAGTGTACTTGTGTTCTCATGTATCTCTGTGATGTCATCATCCGTTGCCAAAGACCAGTTCCAATACTCAAGAACAGAAGTACGGAGGATGATTAAAATCCCCAGATGTCGTTCTTGTCCCACTACAAATATCGAGGATACATCGGTTGCATCCGCGCCAAATGAGACCAATCCCATCATTCACTGCACCTCAAGATTGTTCTTGGGAGGCAAGTTATAAAGATCAAGGCCAGACATTCTTTGCAGTTTTGGTACTGAGAAACACCCCAAGACGTTAATTAAGCCATGGCCTGTTCATTTTTAGATAGACCATGAAGAATTCTACCTTTCAGGGATTATACTGCAGTTTTACACGGTGGAGCTTAAATTTAATTAAAAGTTAAATAAAAAAAAATACCCTTAAAAAGTAATTATAAAATACCATTAATCAAGACGAGGGCTCTGTTGTAGTTGGGATATTTAGGCATCCCAGTCATACTTCATACAGGGCTGTACAAGGCACAAAGCATTACCTTCAGCATCCAGAAGTAAAGGGAAGATGCTGACACTTTGATCCCTGGTGTGCATGTCACATGAATGTGCCTATACCATTTCTTATTAAATGTATAGGTATAAACAGGGACATCACTGAATGAGCAAAACACCCTACTAGATAAAAGCCACCAATGTACTCAAACCAAATGTGTTAGTATTTTGGACGTATACTTACATATTTAGCTTAGCTGATCATGGAGGATGTGAAAACCCAGATTTGATCCCACGGTGTGGCTTGCTCCTGTGACAACAGTACCCATAAACCACCCACATTTAAAGGGACATGCACATGTATTTTTATAGCTCGCTTTCATAGTTTATGTGAAAAGGGAATGAGTGCAGGAAGGCCCACATAAATGTAAATAAAGAATGTGGGGGGGGGCCACAGTGGCTCTGTGTTTCCATCTGTCTCAAGAGGGGGGATCCACCCATTGTAAAAGGTTTTATTGCTATCGTTCCTCTAGTCGCCTGATTGCACACAAAATGGTGTGTTCTACTTTCATTTCAAAAGTGAACCAGCCTGATTTTTGCGCTAAAGTTTGCAATGTCACCCCCCCCCCAACCAAAGCACTGGCAGTGCTTTTTATTGGTGTATGTGGTCTTTTGTTTTCCTTCAAATCCCTTCTCCTGGCTTTCTCTGAAAAGGCAACTGCGGTAATAAGCTCCGGTGCAGTCAGAACTCCTCCTGTCGCATGATTCTGCTGCCAAGTTATTTCTCCGAGAACAATGCAAGCGCAGGTTTCGCTAGGACACTGCCAGATTTTAAATGATTAGTCTGATATTTTACATACAATATGGTTCATAATATACACAAATGTAAAAAAAAGCAGTGTAATTAATGTTAAGTTCATTACATACTAAGCACATTTTAATTAGGTTTTCTGAAAATGAGGACAATCACCTTGAAGATGAAATTAGCTATAAGCAGCAGAATATGTCTGAAATTGCCATAATCCATTCAGTTACCCTCCTGTTGTTTATCAGTCCATGCTGTATTACGCAGAGCTCTAAAACGTCACTGTAATCACTCAATAGATGCATCATATCTTAGCAGGCTTGCAAAGTGTCGGTAATGTACAATAGATACAAGGCCTCTGACAACATCCAGACCTCATCCTTCTATTTCAATCCTACTGTCAGAGATTGTGGAGACCATGGTGAGGACCTCCTGAAAACAGCAGCTTAATCTCTCAGAGGCAGGTTAATGCAACGGCTATCCCAGGCTATAGTCCAGGACCCTGGCAAATATCAGAGCCTGGCCTGTACCTCAAGGCAAATGATATTTGAACCCAGAGCTGAGTAACCAGCAATGATATTACACAAAAAAATCGTAACTAATAAATTTCAAACCCTGCAGCTGGTGCTAACAATAGCTAGCAAGATTACTGTCTGCCTCCAGCTAGCTACCTATTGCTAGAACAAGAGCACATTGCGTGTTTAATGTACCCTGTCATCTATAACTGTAGCACACTTTAGCACCTTCGGCTGTTGCAGTGACACGCAACCAAGCTAAACGGTGTTTTTTGTGGAGCCAGAGGGTGGGGAGTGGGGAGATTAGGTGTAAATAGCCAAATAGATGCCGTTTGACTATAGACACTCGCATTAGTTAAGTCGGTATCTCCTGAGTGTCCATGCCTACCCCTCCTCCCCCAGATAAGTTATGCTGTGTTCCATTTTCCTCAGAGGTCAGAAGTAAAAACTGCCAATCACGTTACACATGAGTTGACAGCGTTTCAGCACAGCAAGTCGGAAAGCCTTTCAGCAATCACAGGACCCGTTTCAAAAAAGCAAGATTTCTTGCTTAGCCGGATAACTTGTCAGATTTAATTTACCCCAGTTTAAATGGCCTTAGACTACCTTAGACTACCTTAAATCTGACAAGTTGTCCACTTAAGCAAGAAATGTTGCTTAAGGAAATAGGCCCCAGCTCTAGCCTGGTTAATTGTCAGCAATATCAGTGGATAACAACACATTATGGTATCCTGCGCTTAAAAACACCACAGCAACAAGTCGCCAGATAGAAGTTGGACAGCACTGTGTGTACGACCAATTTAACGAGCCACAGATAAGACACAAGTGCTAATAAACAGCATAGAACTACAATTTTATCTTCTGTTTGATTAAGTGCACAGCCATCTTGGATTTTGAGCTCGGGGTTGTGTCAATTCCTCCGAGTTCACGAGTCGGAATTCTGACTTGAGCGGACGTTGCAGATGAAACTTTTGACTAGAAACTTCGAGAATTTCCGAGTTTGGAGTTCAATTGGAACAGAGCATTAATCTACCCCTGCCTCTGCTCCCCATTTGTTAGAGGGTAGGCATTGCTATTAATTACTTAGGACACCCATTGTTCTCTGAAGATCTCTAACAGGAGATGTTCTCATCTCTGAATAGTCAGGAACCATGTGTGCTGAAGGGTCACTGACGTAAAAGTATATAGGGGAGAACATGAGGGACGGACACCATTCCTAGGGACCGACTCACACACACAGGCCAGGCATTCCAGAATCAGAACCCCGAAACAGGAAGCTACAGCATAAAAAAGTGAACTAATGCAAAATAGGATCAAGGCGCAAGGGATACTCGAACAAATGCAAAATGTGCAGCCTCCAGAAATGCACGGGCAACATGTGATGCATGCAATTTGGAAATGTTCTCCCAGCTGAACTCTCATCATCTATATATTCAGTTAATTCATATATTTGTATGAGAAAATAAAGAGAAGTCAGCAAGTGTTAATTAAATGCAATTCAAAGTAAGACTGGCTGCCTATACAACCCCATATTCCACCTTGTTCCATCCATCCATCCATCCATTTTCTGTAACTACTTTTCCTATTCAGGGTCATGGGGAGTCCGGAGCCTATCCTTGATGCTGTGGGCGCAAGGCAGGGAACAACCCAGGATGGGGGGCCAGCCCATCGCAGGGCACACTCACACACAATTCACTCACACATGCACACCTATGGACAATTTGGTAACTCCAATTAAATACTGGACATTGTTTAAGTCAGAAATGTCTACATAACTTTCGAGGATGGCACAGTGGTGGAGCGGTTAGTAGTTAGTATGTTGCCTTGTCACTCTGGGATCAGGGTTTGAGTTTCCGCCAGGATTTTGTGTACAGTATGTGGAGTTTGCCTGTTTCGTCCAGGTACTCTGGCCATGTCCATCTGTCTGCTTTGAAAAAAAAAACTCAGATAAAACCTTCTGCCTCTTTACTTTTTTCCTAAAGTGTTGAAGCCTGCTCACCTTCCTATACACTTTTATTGTCTTGTGTAACATGTTGACATTTGGCCAATGCTGCTGATGACATTAAATTTCCAGTCTAATAACACTGTTGAATGGTAGACATCAAACTATTAACTATTAATTTTGCCTTGCCAAAAATAATATTTTTGTTTTAAAAATGTGAATAGAATTCAGGCTTTTATTAATGAGGTTTTACCGGACTGCATTACAGAATTTGTAGCTAATTTCTTTGCGCGTGTTTATCTCTGTATTCTTGATGATGCTCGAAAGTTACCCGGTCATGGGTGTTGAACTGGGCCTGTGCCATAGCTCAGCTAACTCCAGTAATACACCCATATACGTTTTGACTTGACCACTGCCAATCAATAAATCAATACCTAATAAATACCTCATCAAGTTAATAAAGTTAAATAATTAATTACGTGAATTAATTAATCAAGTGAGCTGGTTGTGAAATTTAATGAATCCATGAAATGACGGCAGTGCCCCTGAGGAGAGGTTTGGGACATTCATCTGACTATGCAACTAGATATCGGCAACTTTTTTTCTTGTTACTTTTTAGTGTGCTATTTTTATTCGAACGATGTGCGGTAATTAATACGAAGGATCACCTTTGAAAAGCGGCAGCAGGCAGCTGAACAGTGAGCAGCAGCGCAGACCAGCGCAGGTAAGGAGAATCCTGCTTCAACGTTAAAAGGGAAATTCCACAGGTCTTCCTGCCAAATGGATGCAGATCTGGGTCAACTGCTGAGGGACGTCTGGCTCTAACTTAAAATTTCTGTAAAAGTTTAGAGCGCATTTCCTGCGGGAGGGCATGGCCTCTCTGGCCACTGATCCCATTAAAAGGCTATTATGCTGCATCTGCATGCCTTGGGCTAGCCACCTTTCCCTGCTGTTTGCCCTCCGTTATTGGATGACAATGTCCATATCCTCACTACGGATTTTGTCAAATTTGAGTGGATGAAGTCGGAGTTAAAACTAATCCCTGAACACTGTCTAAGCCCCCAGGAAAGAAAGCTGAAGTTAAATCAGAGAGTTTTTCTTCTGTCACTGCAAAACAAGTAAACAATGCAGAGAAGCAAATATGTTAAAGTTTCATTTGTGCCTCATTTTTTCATGGAGATTAAAAAAAGAAGCGCCTGACCCTGTATGTTCATGATGAGCATAGTTCTCACTTGGCACTTATGGATAAATATATTTTTCTTGCACTTTTATTGGGTGCAGCAATTTCCCAGTCGATCATTGAGAAGATGTTGCTTATCCCTACCCATATGATGCTATATATGTTGGTCTTTAAATATAAATATCATTCCCAAAACCATAAAGGCTTTTTGAATTAAAATAGTGCCACTGAAAAACTATGAGCTGCCCGAAAAAAAACACACAACCTGCCTGAATGGCATCACCGCTCTTAGAAGGAATTGGGCACGTTTCTGATTTTTGTATTAAAGAGTTATGCAAGTATCACAGCCAGTGCCGTGACCATTATTTCTTGGTCATTAATATTTTATACTGCTTCATATTTTATACATAAGTAAGATTTCAAAACTTCTTGAAAATTGATAGAGTAACTCAAGATTTGAAGAAAATGGGAAGAAGAGAGTAAGGAGGAAAGAATTATTAATATTTATAATTCAATCTTACACTTTGCAAATCAAGCTTATCTCATGATGGAAAATCACAGATGGAGGCAATGATGTCATTATCTTAACGGGAAAACGAAATGGCAGAAAGTGTTAGCGACGTGTTGCTAACTCTTCCCACAAAAGCAAACCTTCATTGGCGACACTGACCATGCATGCTGGGATAAAATATCTGCCATATTTATTTCTTTTCACCCCCAGAAAATCGTGGTGAACACGTTTACGTGCCTTAATGCTCAAGAGCTATGTCATCTTGAGTTTGAGCTCCAGGTAAGACCAATCTGTGGCAAGACTAAGAAAACAAACAGGAATCCGACAAATACTCCCAGTGAAAGATACCTGGAAGAACCAGTGTATCCTGGAGCCAGGCTTGGGCATGGTGTTTGCCAGCGAGTGCCTTGTGGCCAAACTGCCCACGTCACCCAGCCTGAAATGTCTAAATTGAGGCCTTTTATGGGAAAATCACCAACAAAATGAAAGGTTGGAACAGGAGTAATGACGTTTGAGCAATAAACAGAAGTTGGAAGACTTAGATGGAACAGACCTGGGCAATGGACACTGGAAGTTACCTCACAGGTAGGGAAGGAGCCTCAGCTTGTGTGCAGGTGGAAAGGTATCACCTCTTGATAGAGGGTGGAGTCTGTCCTTCTCTAGAGCAGCCCATGGTGAAAGTCTCAAGTTGATGGCTGTGCAGCTGGAGTTGACGAGAGCGTTGTCTCAACGTGACTGAGAGGAAAATTTTGTTGTTAGTCTGTATACACTGACCTGCGGTTTTGAGTGCCCACCCTTCGTAGAGAAAGTGGGTGAGGTGGTCAGAATGGTACCGCCCATCAACTCTGTGGTTCAAGTCGATGGTAAGACCTCAATACTGGCGTGAAAACCAGAAGGATATTCCTAAATGGTACCAGACTACCCAGGGCTAAATTTAAACTTTGTAGTTGTGTTGCCTGATTTGCGGGCATCTTGGGTAAAGAGGGAGCTGGACCTATCAAGTGTTCACCGCTTGATGCCGGATTCAATGCTTGGGGAGGAGGTCAGATGGACCAGGACTTCGCTCAGGCTGTGTTCAGCTTGGGGAGGGAAGTGCTGACTAAGCCTGGAGATATTGTCCAGTGGTGGAAAGAGCGCAGAGGAAGACCTAAACCCTGTGGATATGCCCTCTCACCAAATATTACTGAATCCAAATCTACCCCTGCAGTTAAGGTTGCTATGGTGGACAGAGGCTGCACCGGAAAGGCTACAGGGGCAGGAGAAATCCACCTGGAAGTATTGAAAGGACTGGATGTTGTCAGTGTAGGATATTATTGAACTTGGGGGCTCCTAGGTTACCTCTTCTGCCCCACATTCCCCGAAATAATACAGCAATTAAATATAAAATTATGAAATATTAGTAACTATAAAATAATGAACTAAGTTAAAGAGAATGTGGCACTGTATGAAGTGAGAGCAGTCAGAAGAACATTATGCTGGCAAGGTCTTATCCAGTGCATGTAAACTGCATCCGCAATGTATAGTCAAGACGCATTTAACAGAGAAAGCACAGACCACAGATAACTTTACAGAGAGGGGCAAATTCCAATAGAATATAAAACAAGTTCTTATAATTAGAATATTTTCCTACATGCTTTCTTGGCATAAAATTCATTGATCATAAAACCCATTTTACACAGGAAGAGACTAGGAATATGCATACCAGAAAATACACAAACGTATATAAAGAGTGCCAAAAAAAGAGATTTAGACTTGGTCTCCCCTTTCAGTTTTAGCCAATCAAATAACTCACAAACAAATAAACGCCCAGTGAAGGGGCTATAGAACCAATACGGGCCCCCTGATCAGTCCGGGCCCCTAGACTGCAGTCTAGGCAATTCCGTCCATTAATCCACCCCGGATGCTGTTGGGGCAATATGGTTGATATGCCTGTTCAGTGTTTTATGGAAGGCAGGAAGACAGTGGTTAGTGCTGTTGCCACACATGTCTGAGACCAGGGTTCATGTCTCTGTCAAGGCTCTGTGCATGTGGAATTTGCATGTTCTCCTTGTGTTGTCATGCTGTGTGAGTGTTCCCTGCAATGGGTCGGCACTCCTGGGTTGTTCCCTGCCTTGCCCCCATAGCCTTTGGGATAGGCTCCAGACCCCCCATAGGACAAATGGTGTTGGATGGATGGATGTTATTATTATGTACTTACTATTATTACTGTTCTAACTTACCTACAGATTTGACTTAAAGATGGGCTTAGGGAATGGATCTCATTTGTAACCTCGGGACTCGTGATTTCTCCAAAAGTTGAAACACATCTCCAATTCTTGATGTCTTTAGTCATGTAAGGGTTGATCAAGAGCAAACGTGGCCTTAAGATGGAGCTGCTTTTTCTTCAAGAGGAGTCAGCTGGTGGTTCAGGGTACCTTGGTCGAGGTCCTAGGAAGGTGTTGTTAGAGTGAAGGACAAGGAACATTGAAGGTTCCTCATTGAAAGTTCTCTGGTCGGGCCTGTTTGGCATTGCGCCAATGTGATCCTCACCAGAAAAAACTGTGAGAAGATGATTATTTTTTACATATATTGTTGACATTCATTTGTAAAAGTATTTAACTGAAAAATAATATTAAAAATTCTTTAAGTTGAAATAGCATTCATAGAATAATAGTTAGCAAGCTGTAGTTAATCCAGTCTTTGCTCAAACACTCAACAATTTTATTTCCTAGATCACACTCTTGTGTTGGACACAGAAGTGTTGACATTCATGGAAAGGGCTATTTTGAGTGAAGAATGACTCCAATAACCATCATGTCAGCCCATATAGCTGAGCAATTTTTAAACAACACTTTTTCTCTATTGACTCTCCCTTTGATCTGTAAGAAATGTCTCTTTCAGAATTTGCAAAGGGCATGAACCTGCAGATTACTAGCCGCAATCTCATTATGAGGTGTGCAATGTGCCTGGGTGTTGTGGTCATGTCTGGAAGTGTACAACAGATGACTACAGTATATCGAATGGTCCCTGGTTCACATATACAGTCTTGGGACACTTCCTTAATTCAGGAAAAAATGTCACAAATTTATTGGTATTATAGGAAAAATCATTACTTTATTCATTTGTTGACAAAAAATAAAATATATTTCACATTAGAAATAACCAGTAGTTTTATGTATAACCCCCACATCAACTGGTCGTTGGGGAAGATCCAGTCATGGTCGGTGAGATGCTATGCTAAGTGTCTGACACTGAATTGAGAATTTAAAATCATTTAGAATTTGTTAGACAGTTAGCATAGCATCTTCTGTGATCCAGCCATGGTCGGTGAGATGCTATGCTAAGTGTTTGACAGTGAATTGAGAATTTAGAATCATTTAGAATTTGTTAGACAGTTAGCATAGCACCTTCTGTGATCCAGTCTTGGTCGGTGAGATGCTGTGCTAACTGTTTAACAGTGCCTTGCAGAGTGTGTTCCATAGAAAGCCCGCAGCCTGAAGGAGGCACCCTGGTTCCTGTGGGGTACCAGGACTGATGATGTGTTAAGCAAGGCAAAGGCATACAGGTTCCCCCCACACTGGAACTCCGAGTCCGCCATCCAGTTGGTAGAGGGGGCTGTTCCACCCAAGGGGCGACTTTTGTGCACGGGAACTCTTGGCTCAGGGAATATTCCACCCATCTAATTCTCCAGTTGCTTCCAGCTTCTTTTTCATAAAGAAAAAGGATGGGGGGCGATGTCTTTGCATCAACTCCAGAGCCCTGAATGCTATCAGTAAGAATTGCTGCAAACTACTACCCGTCAGTCTTGGTCGTCACAAAACTGGACCTACAGAGTGCAACTGGATCATGATCTGCGCTGAGGATGAGTGTAAGTTGGGCTTCATCACAATGACTGGTCAGTATGAGTACCTTGTTATGCCTTACGGCTTACCCAAATGTTCGTCCATCTTCCAGACCTTTATAACACCAATTCGTCATCATCTACATCAACAATATCCTCATCTACTCCACTTTCCTGCACAACATGTTCGAGCATGCTCACCGAGTTCTCCAGCGGGTCCATGACCATCACCTCTTCAACAAAGGTGAGGAATGTGAGTTCCACCGGTCAGTAATCAAATTTTTAGGATAGAAGATCCGGCCTGGGGAGGTGGGCATGGATGAGAACAAAGTGAAGGCCATCTGGGACGGATGCCGGCCCTGGACCATCAAGGACCTGCAGTGCTTCTTGGATTTATCAGAACTTTATTAGGAGGTTCAGCTCCATCACCACCCTGCTGACCCTTTGGACCTTCCCCATGTGACTGCCTCCATTCTCATGTGTACAGTGTAGGATTGACTTCCCTGGCTTCTGATTCCCTTTGCACTGTGACCCCAAATCTGCTTCTGCCTGCTGATGCCAGTTCTGTTTACTTGTGCCATGCAATAAAGCCCCGTGCATCGCATACTGGGTTTCCGAGTTTCTCTTCACCATAAAAACATTAATTTCTGGTAGTAATAAGCTGAAACCCAAATTATAGTTCTAGAAGAGCTGTTCTGAGTTAAAACATTCATTGGCAAGCAGTCTCACTGGGTGCTTTTTAATTAGTAACACCTTTGCAATAACAGAAAACACCAAACATTTATGTTTAGTATTCCTTTGGGAGCCAAAATGGCAAGAATAAAACTGAATGAGTCAGTCAGAAAAAAAAGACACTTAATAAAACGAAATGCCTGTGGAAAATATGTGCAGATATGATAAACACTGCTTGTCGATTGACTTTTATTATGAAACCAATAAATTTGGACCATTTCTATTAAATTAAGCAAGTCTCCCAAGACTTTGTGAGTGCTGTACATGCTGTATTACTGAAAAACGATCTCGTTCATTGTAAAGCAAGATAAAAGAGACATCAGCTGGTATAGAGAACCTAGAATTGGCCAAAATAAAAGACGCAGGTAAAAAAGGGAGAGAAGGCTGCAGTAAGTTCACACCTCATAACGCGGAGCGCTGGACTGTCCACGGACCCTGAGGAAGAACAAGGCAGGCCAAAGCCCCAGCTGAATATTCAGGGCATTGAACAAGTCTAATTCCTGCTTGAAAATAAAGCTCAGCCGTCATGGCAGGTGATTAGCCCAGGGAAGGGCCATGGCCCTACAAGGTCACATATCACGTAAGCAATCGAAAAGCGTGTCGATCCAATAGCGACGGCAAATGAGTCTCGCGGAGTGCACACAGGATTTACCATGCCGCTGAAGCTCAGCACTGAGACGGCATGATGGCCTGCATTTGCACTTTAACAGATAGCTAAGATGGAAAATAATGGACTCTGCCACATTTATCTCCCTCAATAGCACATCAGCAGCCCCTGTACAGAAATAACGAAAAGATAAAATACCCCAAAGAACAAAGACACTCTGCAAATCCACCTCGTATGGAAAGAAGCCTGCAGTTTCTCCTAATCAAGGGGACACACTCTGTTTGACCTGGACTGGGTGATGTTCCCAAGCAGGAATCCTTCCATGAAAAGCAGGAATGTAATTTCACCCTTACAGCCTCCTGTACAATTCATCCTCTTAATATGAATAGTCATTAATGCATTAAGAATGAGGATTAATAATACATTATCTGGATGGAGTGCAGGAAAAATGATCACTAAAAATAAAAAGGTACAAAGGTGTTTCAGAAACATCAGGAAGCTTATTAAACTAGAAGCTATTTTACTAATATAAAAAGAATCATAAGTATGCAAATACTAAGATAATACATTTAAGTTTTCTGAATCTGTATACTCATTCAATTAAATTCATGATTATATTAAAACTATTAATATTTTATTACAACTATACACTATGGGTGTGTGATTTTGTACTTTATGGAGTTTGTGTCTGTTTCCGGGAGCTTGCTGGTTTGAATCCCATGGTCGACAGAGTCATAACTTCACTGTAGGTCCTTAACCCCAAGCACTGCTCCAGGGACACTGGAAAAATGGATGACTCTGCACTCTGACGGTACACTTCACTAAGCCACATATATGTGTGTCTCACAGGAAAGCAAGGTGGGTTATGTGAGATCGAAGGAATTTCTAGGTACCTGTAACTGGCAAAACAGTATCATCATCATTATCATCGTTACTTTAGGCTACTGGGTTACTGTGCCTTGGGCTTCGTTTTGGCTTTTCTTAATGACAGCTTGACCCCATTCTACATCATTTTATATTCTAATATATTTTTCTCGTGTTTTGAACGTTTCCTCCTATGTGGTTTCCCCAGATTTGTACTCTACAACGTTCCACCAGTGGTTCTAACTTTTTACAATAAAATAATAAAAACTAAATTAACTTATCATAACTAATAATCAAACAAAGAGATAAAAAAGCAAGCACCAAACACAAGAACACGGTGAGGAAAAAACCACGAGGTTGTCAAACGGCCAATTAACACGGTGGCCGGGAGCTGGACCGTAGGGATATGATGAGAAGGGGAACTGACAGCAATGGGAACAATGGATGGGCTCTCCTGCTACGACAATGGCTTTTGTTGTGTGTTTATCTCATGATAATGTTCAACAAAACAGTTATGTAAAGCTGTGTAACTTACTCATTGTAATAAAAGGGAAATTCATTAAAAGAAACTACCTGATATATAAATGTGTAACTGGTAACTAAATAACCACAAAGCACAGTTTTAGGAGAATAAATTTTACACATATTATATATCATAGGCATTATCATATAGATGTGGGCTCAGATATGTATGCACACATTACCAGAAGTATTTGCACAAACTGAGATTCTACTTTTGTACGTTACTCACTTAACATTTACTAAAAATACACTCAATATTCTTTGCTAACAAATACATTTACAGTATGTTCACCATCTGAGTACCTTTATTAACAAGAAAATGTCACATCATTGATTCATCAAAGTAACCTATTCTAGCAGTTATAACAGCAGAAAATTGAAGGCATTGTTCGTACAAGGGACATTACATACTGCTGTGTTTCATGGGATGAAACAGTTAACTTGTTCATTTAAAGTTAAAGCACAGCCTAGAAACTGACTCTGCCATCATCACACAACAAGTTAATAGGGTGTCAGACATGCACTGTTACTCTTTCCATGCTATAAAGGAAACGTGTTTTATTTTACTTATATTTTCATTCTTAGTTGTTCACTAAACTTCCCAATGTTTAATAAGAATAAAAAGTCTGCAGTTTACGAAATAAATGGAAAAGCCGTAAAAACACACCCATGTAAAAATACTTTGACTGATATATTTGTTATTATCATGCACAGTATTAAGAATTAAATGAGACCAACCCCCAGTTTCCACCATAGAAATGGTTGAAACTTTATTTGGGCTAGTGTTGGTTCTACCAGAACAAGACCAAGCTGAGGTCAGAGACATACTATGCACCTACACTTCAGGGGCCCGTATATACTGTACCATCGGTGGATCTGTTAAAGTTCTTACCGTCACAGAAAATTTTGGTCAAAGTGCAAAAAGAGAAGTAGAAATATTCAAACATATGAAAAATATAAATAATGTAAATGACGTTTTCAAACAAGGACATTAAAACATAAACTGAGAGGGAGGATAATATCAAAACTCCATATCATGACTTGGAAAATTCAGGTAAAAACACATTTCCAATTGACCCACCCAGTCATTCTAGACATTGCACAACTTTTGATGAGTACAGCTGCAATGGCTGCACCAAATGACAGGGCTGTCCAGGGAATACAATGCTGTCTCTTTCGAAAGCACCAAATCTAGTTTATAGTTATCTAGTTCTACTTTATTTCTTACGCAGCCTGTATTGTCATTAACTATGTAAGTCACTCACATTTGTGCTTTCCACCCTTAAGGTTTCTGTACAAGACCCCTTATGAAGAGGAACACAGTGGATCCACGTTTTCCCTTGCCCGGACGCGGGTTACCGGGGTCCCCCCCTGGAGCCAGGCC
>JAODJX010000051.1:7590116-7604735 GCA_026776945.1 Isichthys henryi
GTCTGGCTAATCCCCCCTTTGTAGAGCTCATGGGTATGTCTGTCGCTCCACGACCCTGTTGCTAATCCTCTTCGCTCATTTGTTTTGCGTTTCAGTTTCACACCCTTTGTTTTCACGAGAGTGTAAGCGACACTCCTCCGGCTGGGAAACAGTCACTCTCGGGTCACATGGTCTGTGACCAGGCCCAATTGCGAGGCTGACGTAGCAGTAAAGAATGTACATGACAGTCCACCACTAGGGGGAGTATGTGCATATATCTGTGTAGCAGAATGCAGACACACAGTCCCCCATCTATAGGGAACACAACTGGACACTGTGCCATATTACTCAGAATCACCTCTATAGACTATTTTATTTTTTTAATAGCTGTTACGCAAATGATCATTCACGCTAACTACTGCAAAAAATACTTCAGCAGCTGGGTAAAAATACTGTCATTAATCGTAACGCATGCCCATGTGAGGAACGTCCTATATCCGGCGGCCTTTCGCACCCTGCGATTCCCTGGAGATTCACACCGTCCCGGTTAAGCTGCTTGATGTGTGGCTTCCCAGGTCCCTGGGTGGATGGCCCACTTATTGTCATGCTGCTGTCTTGCTCACTTTACTCCTGATCTTTCTTCACACTTCTCTGATTAGGGTTAGATCACCTGCAGACAGCATTTCCAGAGCTGACATCACTGGCTTCCTGCCGGGGAATCGGCCACCTTTCGTCACTCTCCTGTGTTTGTCGTGTATGGTTAGCGATTAGCAATTAGCAATTAGTGACTTCCCTCAGGCCCTGACATTGACGCTGGGCTCTAGCGCATCTCTCTCCTCCTTTCCATCATGTGTATATGAATATATTGATGCGTCTCATTCGCTGCTTATCGATGTCAGTCATCCTTCCTCTCCTCTATGCCCCGCCCCTTACTCTCCCTATGTTACACCCTCATTCTACTTGGGTTTTACTTCCTCTTCCCATATGTCAAACCCTCTTCCCCTTCTTCCTACCTCCTCGACTTGCCTACTTCTCTCACATCCCCTGCTCCTGCCCCCCATCCTTCTGTCCACCCTCGTACTGCCCACCCCGCCCCCCCAAAACAGGACGGGGGGACCTGCAGCCCCAGCTGGACAGCGCCATGCAGGACGTCAGTGACATGTGCCTGCTAATGGAGGAGATGGAGAAGCAGGCAGTGCGCCGTGCCCTGGTAGAGGAGAGGGGCCGCTTCTGCACCTTCATTAGCTTCCTGCAGCCCGTCGTGGTGAGAATGGCAGTGGGTGACAGGCCAGGGGGACAGACTCTGTTATGGGAAACAGAGGAGGGGGAGACGATCACTTAGAAATACTTGCCTTTCATGAGAAATAGAAGGTTTATAAAAATGGTAAATGAAGAATATCAGCAAGTGGTTGTGGTTTAGAATTTGGTGGAAGATAGATAGATAGATAGATAGATAGATAGATAGATAGATAGATAGATAGATAGATAGATAGATAGACAGATAGACAGATAGATAGATAGATAGATAGCCAGCTTTATTTATATTCCTATATTTGCGCCTCACAGACATACATGGAGATTCTTACAGATGCAGTTGATGTCATGAAGTGGTCTGAGTTCTGTTATCCTCAGAATAACAAAAGTAGAGTGCTTATATCCTGCTGGAAGTAGCTGAGGTTTCCTCCAAATTCGAAAAGTGTGGGGAATTTCAAGCTTAATTTGCTTTTGTGCCACAAGGTTTGACTTTGAGCAAGATTGGTTTTAACATCCCAATATAGGTAAAGGATGAGGGTGTCTCTTATTTGTCTGTGACCTCTGCTTTGCTGACAGCCTGTGGGCACAGTGACATTTGGGTAGATGGGGACTCCGTGGCTGGCTTTTCTGCTGCTGTTGGGTCAGGTCATTCCCAAAGAGAGATGAGGCAGGTCGAGGCCACTGCTGATATTGTAACTGGCTTATATTGACCTGGGCCCAACCCAACACTGCTCACCCACACTCACTGGCTACTGGTGTCACTGCTTGGGACAAACTAGCCCCCGTTCAACTGCTGCAAACAGAACTTTTATGTAATATCCAAACATCACTAAAATATGAAAAAAAATGTAAATCGCTGATCAAAATGATCAAGATGTGTTATATTAAACCGTAATAAAGTATTTATGACGATCCAAAAACCTAAATACACATAATTTAATGCAGCTTGGAAATATACACAGTGTATGAATAAAAACAATGAACTTATAAATCCTGGTTGATAATGGGTTTAGAAAAGGAATAACTATACAACTTTATTGGACAGACCTTTGACATAGCTAGATATTGCACTTAAACAATCATATTACGTTTTTTAAATGTTTACATTACTTTTTATTGGACAGTCATTGTCCTCATTGTACCTCCATGGAACGATCTCCTGCCCTGGTTGCATTCTGGTTTGGAAACTCTATCAACAAGCCAAAGCTGTCTATAAATCAAGCCAAGGAGAATTCTGTTAACAATGTTGTCAACGATTGAAAGGTTTCAACTGGCAATGCACAATGGTTCCAATTGATCTTTTAAATGCAAGCAGCACTTCCCTATTCCCGCCCTTCTACCGGCCAATTATATCATTGGCCAAAAATATTCTCCCAACCACCTGCTCTCCATCTTCAATTTACCTCCTAATGACATAGACAGTGTCCTGAAAGTCTTGCTTCGAGTTCAAACCACAATGCATAAAAGCATGATTTAAGTATGTATCAACAGGAGGGAGCCGCTACGTCAATAGTAATGCAGCTCTCACCCTTTGCATAGTAGCAAACACAGAGGCGCAGGGACCATAACCCAGACAAAGGGTAGGTGGAGAGATCAATGCAGGGATCACGAGGTTCAAGTGTGCAGCATGCAACAAAAGAAAGACAAGTGTAATCAGATTGTTGTGGACTTAATTGGTAGCCTTTCGGGAAAGAGGGGAGCACTGAAAGGTCAGTCACCAGAGGTGCACAGATTGGAGACCAATATCTCAGAACAATCCTTCCATTTCAGATTTTTTTTAAATGTGCTATAATGTATGCTTGTATGTTTCTACCTGCAGTGTTAGCACAGGATATTAAGGCATGCATGCAAATGTGATGCACCCACACAATTGCCCCAACAAAAATAAGATTTGCACTGCACAACAGAAAGAATATACATCTGCTCTTTAACCAGCCACTCCATATGCACAGAGGATTAACCCATTGCTATATGTTCCTAGCGGTAGTGAGCGTCACCACGAGGCTCATCACCATTGTGCACACTATGGAAACAACAGGCAGCCCAAAATACACTCACTACTGACACTTTATGAAACAAAATCAGGGTTAAAATGCATTTGTACCATGCTGACATGTGACTTCACTTACACAGAATATTATGTTTCCTAGCAACCAAAAGGAACATTAGTTGTCAGTGGTGTTTTTTAAACTAAAATGTTAGGAAATATAAGAATGGGCTGGAAACAGGTATTCAATTAAAAAAAAATAAAAAAATTCTTTATAGTTGCACATAACAATAAGCCCATTTAAGTGGTAAGGTGTTATGTTTAAATTAAAGGGAAGCAAATTTCATCGGTCATGAACAGGCATCCCAGCATAAATAGAATTTTATTGTTTTCAGTTTTTGTATTAACAGCTTTTAGTAATAAGTATGTAGTGTTAAGTTTAATTCAGGGTCGCGGTAGCCAATTTTCTTGGGTGATGTAAAATTGGCAGGTTCCTTTCCGTGAAGAACCAGCATCACCTGCGTTGTATCTCATGCTACATGCAGGTGGGAAATTGACAAGCTGTAATATATTGATTATGGGACAGACATGGCTAAAAGCTTCTGAGGCTAAGGAGTGTGGACTCCTGTCTGAACTGCTGCTCCTTTGTGAACGGAATGAAATTCACCAAATAGCTAGTGGATTAACCACCATTTTGTGAGTATTGTGCACAGGTAGCAGTTATGGGAAAACACATAACTCAATAACAAATGATAAAGTGAATAGCGTTTCTGGGCTATACTACTGTACATTGAACTTCCCAGTCCGGCTTTTACATGAAGTGTCTATGGGGTTTAAATAATCTAATTTAGAGGTCAGAGCAGAGTTGGAAACTTGTATTTTCTGTTAGTTCTAATCCGAGATTACAAAGATACCCGTAGCTTTTTAGTGAAAATACAATATTTATTGTATTGAACTGGCACCTCAGTAGTATTGGCGTCTGGTATTGACATTTCATCCTTAGGTTAGCTGAAAGGATAATTAAACAGAATGCTAATGTTAAAGAAAATGTCAAACAGAATAAATAACATTATAGAATGGTTAAAATGCTGAAGTATTAGATTTTAATAATATAAATATTCTCCCGCTGTTCATTTTTATTATTTATATTTAATGGTAAACAATTCCAGCGGCATCACTGATCACGTTACTCGATCAAACTATTAAGCGTGAGGTTAGACAGATCAGGAGATAGATTGTACTACTATATATTTAAAAATGAATTTTCTGCAGGAAGAGAGTAAATAAATGCATTAAGAAAGTGGTAGAAACATTGAATCTTTACATTCAGCCACAAAAACAGTAATTTTGTTATAAATATTTTTAGTTGCGCAAATGTAAGTTTACGTCAGAAGTGTAAGAATGTAAGAACCAGAAAAACAGCTGAAACTGCCAGGTTGATGTGTCACTGAAGGTTCGAGGTGCCACTGTACAAAGTCCCTTTTAATTTCCCTTTTCCGGGGTCAAGGGTGAAAGGCAGATGTCCAAATGAGACGTGGGGGGGCCCTCTGGAGGACAAAAGTTGAGCTGACCGCTTAGGAGCTCACAGGGTTTGCCTGTCAAGTCTTATTTAAACAACACATGCTTTTATTTAGGTGTTTACATGTGTGGTAAACAGTCAGGCAGCTGGGGCTTCGTAGAACTTGGTGATTAAATGTTATTTGGTGTCATAGAATGTAACAGCGTACAATAGTAGAAGAACCACAGAAATCTGCTCTTTCTAGGTTTTCTAGGACATTCTTTCTGATGGAAGGTGACACCATTTTTTTTTTTTTGAGTGGCATGACTTTAGAATAGACTCACCTTGTTTTTCCTTTTTTCTCTGATCCTTGCTGTGTGATGTTTCAGCTTAATGGTAAAAGAGCACGGGAGCCCCTGACTGTAGCTGAGAGACGTCAGCTGACAAATCCTCAGATATTCATTCATTTCTACACTCGTCACAGAGCTGTTCAGCGGAGGGAAACGAGAGGCCAGTCACGTAGTCGCCAGGACAGACGACACCCTGCAGATCCTTTCCCTGCAGACACCAGAACTGTAAAAGTCCTCATGAGACTCCTCGAAAGAACAAGGCTGTTTCTCCCATACTGGATGTTTATCAGCATAACACTGATCACAGACTAATGAACAGTAGGTTACTTTTCTTGAAGCTGCCATCTATTAGGCATTATAAATACCTTCATAATGCATTATAATGGTCAACATAAGAATTATTAAGACATTGCTGCATCTTCTATTAACATTATCTTAAGGCATTATAGTGCTGATTATAATTCTTCATAATCTCCAGAAGTCTTAATCTATAATGCACTATAGATACCTTCATAATACATAATAATGGTAAGAATTAAAGGTTGCTTTGTATCGCATTATGAAGTTACCTATAGTGCATTATAAATGAAAGTTTCATAAAGCATTCATAATGCATAATAAACACGAGTATAATATATGCATTTTTATTCATATTTATAGGCACATTTATAATGCTTAATGAATGTGTTATCATGTGTTCATAGATTCTTCTAGACATGGCATTGATAAAAAGTGTTACCTGTCATGCCCCACCCAGCATGTCCAGCTGATTCTCCTGCCTCCTACCTCCTATCTATACCGTGGCCCTTACAAGCCAGCCATGCCTGTTACTCGTTTGTCTTACCACTCGTTCCTAATCCTTGTGTTAATTACTCCCAGCTGTCTCTCATGAGCTCCCTTGTTAGTCTCATATATTCGGGTTTCCCAGTCCTGTGCTCCCCAGTCCACTCATGTATGTTGTTCCATTATGTTGCCTGAGGCCTTTCTAATTCCACTCCTCCTGTTTTGATCCCTTACAATCTTGTTTATTTACAGTTTAAGCCCAGTGATCTCAATAAAACCCCTTTTGTCTTGCCACAACGCCTTCTCCCAAGTCCTTCACCCCTCATGTCGTGACAGAATGAGTGGACTCAGGAAGAAATTTTACGACTATGACACCAGCCCCAGCTTTCAGACTTCCCTACACCCTGGAAACTGCATTCCCCATGTTCCTCAGATCCGAGGACTAGCAAGGTCTCGAGAGCCGTGGAATCCACCAGAGTCACCCTGCCTGCAAACAGTGGACTTCTTCATCCTCCTGTACCAACACCTGACGTGGAGGTGCAAACCCACGGTGTGGAAGGCAAGTGGCACTCTTTCTGCGGGCAGGAGTGATATTAGCAAGGCTCTCCCCAGAGGTATGGTGCTTAATTTGCAGGAGGTATGGTGTTGCATTCAGGAAATGGAGCGACTCCTCCCACAGCTTGCCACAGATTTGCCCACTGGATCCCTGCGGCTTGCTGCAGATTCACCTGCTAGCTCACCCCAGCTTGCCACAGATCCTTCCACCAGCTCCTTGCTGCTCGCCCTATTCCACCAGCTAGTTCCAGTCACAGGAGGAGGAGGTGGAGGAAGTTAGCTGTGCCTGTGTATATCGCCCTGCCTGACCCAGTGCTTCCAGAGTCTTGCCCAGGAGAGGTTACCACCATGCCTCTAACATCCAGCCCAGGAGAGAATGCTGCTGTGCCTCCAGTGCCTGGCTCTGACGAGGTCACCATATGTCCAGCCTAGGTGGGGTGTTCGCCACACCTCCAGAGCCTGGCCCAGTGGGGACCGCCACTCTACCTCTTTCCCAAGGCCTGGCCCAAGTAGAGTCGCACTCGTCCGCCATATCGACTGGGAGAAGAGACTGAATGATGCCTGGAACCCTTCTTGTACCCCACAGTGTCTGCAATCTTACTTGTTGCCTGGGGACTCCCTCACTCCAAAAGAGATACCCGACCTCTCCAACGTGCCTGCAGAATATCCAGATATGAAGAAAGTCTTCAGTAAGTCCTGTGCTTCTCCTCTTCTGCCGCATCGTCTTTTCCACTGTTCAATAGATCTACTCCCAGGTACAAGCCCCCCTAGGGCATGCTTATATTCTCTCTCTGTCTGCAATGGAGGAATACATAGGGGAGGCCCTGGTCATCGGTATCATCTAACCTTCTTCTTCTCCAGCGGGTGCAAGATTTTTCTTTGTTAAAATGAAGGACAGGTTACTCCACTCTTGAATCGATAATAATGATCTAAATCAGTGTTTCCCGACCCAGTCCTCGGGGAACCCAGCACAGTCCATGTTTTTATTCCCTTCCAGTTCCCAGCCAATCAGGAACACCGAATACCTGGTACAGGTGCCCTGGGAGTTGATAGGAAGCAAAAACGTGAACTGTCCGGGGTTCCCTGAGGACTGGGTTGGGAAACACTGATCTAAATCAAATCCCGATCAAGAACCGTTATCCCCTACCTTTGTTCTTATCAGTGCACGACCAGTTACAGGGAGCTACAATCTTCACCAAGCTACCATTTGGTCTGGAAAGGTGACGAATGGAAGATCGCCTTCAACTCACCCACATGACACTTTGCGTATTTTGTGATGCCCTTTGGCCCTACAAACGCTGCTGCGGTGTTCCAGAACTTGGATATCAATGTTCTACGAGACCTGCTCAACAGATTCGTATTTGTTTACAGTGATGACATCTTGACATTCTCGCGAACTCAACAGGACCACGTGCAACATGTTCACAAGGTACTCCCGAGGTTCCTTCTGAATAAGCTGTATGTTAAGGCAGAGAAGTCTGAGTTTTCACTGACTGGTCAGTACGCAGGTCACAGAAGGACCTACAACATTTCTTGGGGTTTGCAAACGTCCACTGGTGTTTATGCAGGGGAATAGCATGGTTTATGACCCACTAACTGCTTTCACCTCTTCTATGGTCACGTTTCAAAGGAACCTGGAGGCTCAACATGCATTCTTGGAACTGCGGATGCACCCATTTTGCAACTACCTGACCCATCAAGAGAGTTCATTGTCGAAGTTGACGTCTCAGGGACGGGGGTGGGAGCTGTCCTGTCCCGATGCTCAATGACAGATGACAAGATCCACCCATGCGCCTTATTTTCCCAAAAAATAATTCTGGCCGAGAAGAACTATGACATTGGAGATTGGGAACTGTTGGTGGTTAAGCTGGCTTTAGGAGGATGGTGTCATTAGCTGTAGGGCACAAACGAGCCATTTTTGGTTGTCTGACCATAAGAACCTTCAAAATCTATGGTCCGCTAAACGCTTGAATGTTTGACAAGCTAGAAGGATGCTAATATTTTGCTCAGTTTAATCTTGTTTTCTTTCAGACCCAGGGCTAAGAGTCACAAGCCATATGCGTTGTCTCAGATCAGAGAGGTGGAGAGTCAGGAGGACCCGAGCCTCATTTAGGACCACCCACTGCGTTTTCGTCATCCGTCATCCAGCACTGTACTGTCAGGGATCACACCAGAGGTGTCCCACTTGCATCACTACACCCATGCCGCCCAAGGAATCCCCGTCATTCGGATACTGTACGCCTGACTGGGAGAACCCGGCATCTTCATGCTTGCCCAGGTGGCTCCACTTTGGAGCTACGCCTTTCCCAGCAGCATCAGTTGCCTATATGGGGAGGTCAGGCTCACCTGCTTGTGTTACCTGAGTTCAAGTGTTTTCTTCCCAGTCTGCTTCTCTGTGTTCCGACCTCTGCTTTGTTCCTTGGACCTGCCTAGCCAGTCAAAGTCTGACGCTGATCTCATGACCCTTCCCCGGATTCTGATTGTCGCCTCCACCCATCTATGACCGACGCCAATCACACGTCCCCTGCGACGGCTTCCACTGTCATAATTTTTATAACATTTCTATGGGAAAAACCTCCTGCTTTACGAATTCTCAATAAATGAGCAATAATTTGAAACAAATTAGCTCATAAAATCAAGAACTACCTGTATATACATATTATGACATCTAGTGAGAAGCATAAAAAAGCAGCTTCCTCACTCGCACAGGTGCCTCATGCATATCACAGTACTAGTAAATGCTTTGTTCTTTGTAGCTTGGGTCTGTGCAAATGATTCTCCTTTCGGTGTCTATAACTGGGACATTGTGAAGCATAATAATGAAATCTGGATGCTAGAAGTAAATTATATTCTTACTGATGAACAATTAGGAAACTGCCTTCCTGGTTTGTTCCACAGTTTTACTTCTGAGCATATCGCTTGCTGCGGTCGCTTAACAGGTGGATAAGATCTCAAAATGACTCTTGGTCTTGGTGCCCCACCATTGTATTTCAGTTCGATATTTAGTGGGGTGCCCTGTGATGGGTTGGCACCCCATCCTCGGTTGTTCCCCACCTTGCACCCTCCGAGATAAAGTCTAGATCCCCTGCGATCCTGAATAGGGTAAGCGGTTACAGAAAATGGATGGATGGATTTAGTGGGGTGGCACACTAACTCTTTTGGTAGCATCATTGATAGTGTGTGTGTCTGTGTGTTTATGGGTCTGAATTTGTTACTTTTTAGCATTTGGGAACTTTTCTGGTCCCCAGAATATAAACCTGAATTTTATAAAAGTCTGTGAATGCTATCAAAAAACTAAAAAATGCCAAAAGATTAGTATTATTTTGTTTACGTATGGTTAAGGTCAGGGCTGGTTAAGTGTTAAGGTTAAGCCCAAAGAAATTAATGAAAGGTTCCCACAAAGATATGAATACAGACCCATGTGTGTGACCTGCCATTGACTGGCCTTGTGTCTGGGACCGACTGCAGCCTCCCGTATGACCCTGTACTGTTGAAGGTGGGATTGGTGGGTTTATTTACCTTTTCAACAATGTGTGCCATGATCAAGGCTGTTACAAAACCCCTTTTAGGGTCTGCTAGCTGTAATTTAGAAACACATGGTGAACATTCACTTACTGGCTTCGATAAAGGATGGTAAGCGACACGCTGGAGTCTGAGTGTGAGAATGCATGAAGAGTGGGCTGCTAGCACAGATGGCTAATAGACTAGCACACGCAGCCAGAAGAGGGATATGGCTAAAGATGGTCTCCACTGTTCAAGAAGAGTCTGGCACAGCCATTAATTAAGGGCCGATTTGGATAGAAGCAGCCTCCTCAATCTCTGTCAGAGGGAGACCATTTCTGGAGTAGGCCGTGGGCTGACGGGCCCATGGATTTTTAATGACCTCATTGACTCAGAGTCACACCGCCCTGGTAAATGAAGCACACTGACGGCCAGAAATCTGTTTCCTGTACATTTTCTCACTCTAGAATCACTGAAGGTTGATGTTTTTTTAAATCTAGAACAGGGGTGGGGAAGCTGATCCACGGAGAGCCGGTGTAGGTACGGGTTTTCGGATTGACCTTTCAATCGGCCAAAAATAAAGCAGAGATTCTCAAGTCCTGGGGACCCACTGTTATTGGCTGATTGAGAGGTCATCCTGAAAACCAGGCCAGTTTGAAGTATCCTTATCATCGGTGGTTGAGAAGTTCACGGTGGTAAAGTGCAGGGCTGTGATGATGTACAGAGATGGCTGTAATAATAAGGTCAGCGGGGCAAGTGTCACTATCAGATCAGGAGGCTGACATATCAGTGACGCAGGCAGGAAGCATTGCTGGAATTTAAAGGACAACATCGGGACTAGTGCACAGGCTGTGGGGACTCAGAACCCCTGACTTCCATCATTGGGGGAAAGCAGACCCAAAGCAGAAGAGTGACGAGATCCAAGCCGAAGTCTGAGGCCTGGAGGAGGAAGGGTGAAGGCTGGGGGACTTGGACAAAGTGGAACCTACCAAAGAGAAAGATCACCAGGTCTGAACTTTGGGACGGGAGTCCTTTTGTATCTCTTTCCTGCTATGATTAGTGTACGATATCCTTCCAACACCAACAAACCTGCACAGATGGGGACTGAGGGAGGAGTAGCTGTGCAAGGTATGTGAAGGAGAGGCTTGTTGGAGCACATTCTGATGTGTACAAGACTGCACTTACCCAGGGAAGATACAGACAGTGTCACAACAGGGTCCTCAGGACACTGGCTGACGTCCTGGAACAGAAGAGATAGATAAAGCATCAGACCCATGTGATACCAATCAAATTCATCTAATTCATAAGGGGGGGGGGGCAATATCCTTCGCAAAAACAAAGAAGAGCCTCCTGCAGACAACACAGTCATGGGAGAGGAGGAAGAACCAGGGAAGGAAGTTACTATTTCCTCTAATTGTCCAGACAACCCTGAGGCCCACTGTGATCATGTGATCTAAGAGGGTTATCCTGATTGGACTGACAATACCATGGGAAGATGGCTGCCAAAAAGCCTCAGATAGAAAAGCCACGAAGTACCAAGGCCTGGCCCCACAATGCAGAGACAAATGGTGGCAGGGCTCGCTATTCCCAGTTGAAGCTGGCTGCAAGAATTTCCCGGCACAGTCTGTGCAGAGAACGTTCACAGCTCTGGGACCAGTGGGAAGAGAAAGGAAGACAGCTGCAAGCAGGATGGGGGAGGCAGTGGAGGGAGTCTCTGGTTGGCATTGGAATAGGTGTGAGGAGTCGAGCTGGATGCCAGGAGAAAATGGGCAGTGACCGACCACCACTGCCGTCCTGCCAACCGGAGGGCGTCGAGGGTCAGGGTCGAAATCTCCGATGAAAGTTGGAAGCCATCTGATGGCATCTTCTGCTGGCCGACAGCTACAGTCACAAGAAAATGATGAAGGTACGTCAAGTCAAGGTCATAGGGGGCCATGACCAACACCCGATGAAAATAACATTCATTTCAAAATAATAAAACACAAACAAATTATAATAACAATAATAATAATAATAATTATGATAATAATAACGACACTTTATTGATCCCCATGAGGGAATTCCCTTCTCACTTACCCCATCTTGCTCTCCATGACACACAGACACAAATATAGGAGACAGCAAGCTTGGCAGCGAAGGGCGGCCGGCCTGCAGCATCGCCCATGGAGCTGGGGATTTTAATAGTTTTCAACTTGTCTACACACTATGAGAGCCTGACAGAATTCCTGAAATTCAGTTATGGCTTTTGGTTTTGGTGCCAACCCAAGATTTTCAGTGGCCCCATCTGGCCACCCCTGTGTGGGATCCAATGAAGATGCAAGCATCTATATGCATCTAATAATTAATCTGCCATATAGGCAACAAAGGGAAAACATATTTGGATGAACACCTCACAAGATTTTTTGTTTTACCCCATAATCTTAGATTCAGTATTTTTGTACTCATTTTCAGTCATTTCTAAAATCCTACCACTTAGATAAAACAACGAGTGTCCTCCCTCCTGATGATTATATTGGACTGCGAGAAATCCTCAGACAGATGGGAAAAGTACAGATCCATTGCCTGAAATTAATAGGGTCAAATTCATCACAAAGCAATCAGAGTTTCCATGGTAACATCACTCACCCCAGTTTCAGGGCGTGATCCAAGCCATGGAGCCTCATGGCGCTCTCTCCCAGAGGTTAGCCTTTGGGTAGCATTGGGAATCGCTACACTGAAATTCAGGGACACGCAGCGTACGGCTGGCATGTTGACATCATAAATGATGAGCAATTCCCTGGCAACGTTCTGCCGTAAGTAGTTCACTCTCGAGGAAGTGCAAACGTAGCTTTTGTTGACCCAGCACAGAGGTTCTCATCATTTGACAACCAGGGTGCCCTGCCGCTGAGACCTGCAGTCAACAATACCGGACCGAGGATTCGCATTGTGAAAATTCAGCACTGTGTTTATTCATGAGACCGGAGCTGCAACATTAACATTGATTTTCAGACTCAGTCTGCAGACTGGAAATCAATAAATGTGCCACAGAAACATTATTTAAATAAAACAGTATACCAGCAGCCTCTATTGTACTGATGGAGAAAATTAACACTAAATTATATATTCTAAATGAATTTTCATAGTATATGTTGTAGTTTCTCTATGATATTAAAGCACAATCACACTATAAGATGAACAGTCAGCAGCAGTCATCTTGTTTTTCAGAAACAACAACAGAATCAGCCTCCTTCCATGATTCTAACAATAAACACAGCCTGACCAGTCTCACCATTACATCTGAAATCCCAGTGCAACTGTGCGTGGTGTTAATTCTAGGGGAAGTTTCTTTTGTTATGTTGTGTGGGTAAAGAATCGTGCATATTTTAATTTGTAGTGAGCAGGACATCCACCATACATGCAAGGCATTTGCCACACAATCATACTATTTCTGACAAAAGTTGAACTTTGCAGGAGTTTGCAGAAGCAACTATACAGTATATAGCTGTTACTACTGGATCCATGTATACATTTGTTACAAAATTGCATGCAAGCGTATGAAAATGGTTATCTGTGTAAAATGAATTCAAGTGTAGCGCCCTCTGGAGCAATTCACATACCCAGATCTGGCACAGACCAATGGGATCCTCCAGTCCCCAAGGCTATGTGCTCATTAGTTCTGGGTTATGGCAGGTCCCCGCAGACCAGCAGGTACACAGTTTAGTGCTTCACAATTTTGTGGCCGATCCCATTTTCTCTCTTACTTACTCCCTCAACCTGCAGGAATGGAGCCTCACACATTTATGGAGCCTGGATTTTCCTCAAAGGGGCAACAACAACACCCCAGACTGTCTGCGTAAGCTTGACAGAAACATTTTTCCGCCTGATGCTGCAAGACCTTAAGAGAAATCTACTCATAATGAAAAAACAAACTGCCCTGGTGACAGAGTGATTCCAGAATCGCTCCAAAACAATTCGTGATTATGAGCATGAATTTATTTTTTGACGGCTAATACTCTGTGGGTAAGACTAGTTTTTGTCTGAATTTGGCTACGCAATAGGTATGGATGTATATACGCTGTGACACCAAGGGCCATTTTTGGAGGCTACTGTTAATACGTGCGACAATCAATGGCTAGATGGTACAATAAATACTGATGAGAGACCCAACAAATCAAGAAATCACCGTAGGTAGCTGCACATTTCCATTGTAATATGAATTGTGTGAGAATTGATTATTTTACAAGGAGATAACACAATAGTCTAACCTCCATATTCATAGTTGCTATATATAAGTTCTATTATGATGGTAATGGTCATTTTTAAATGCATTATCCATAGCAATGACTATACTATGCCTTTTCTATTATGGAAACAATCATTTATAAATGTGCCCTGTCTAAAATGTTGTGTTCAAATATTGATGGTAATGTGACTGATCGCAATATACTTATGTTGCCATTACCAGTGTCTATTTTCCACTCTACCTATGATGGTAACTGTGACTCTCACCAGGAAAAGGGTGGGAAATGATGACGATGATGAAGATGATGAGTATGAAGGCATATAATTAATTTTTTTTCCCCCACATCTGTCTATGATGTCGATAAACAAACTCAGAGATCATATGAAGCATTTTTCATCAGTGGGTCTGTTTTACATCCATCCATTTTCCAAACCGCTTATCCTACTGGGTCGCGGGGGGTCCGGAGCCTATCCCGGAAACAATGGGCACG
>JAODJX010000051.1:7622142-7632217 GCA_026776945.1 Isichthys henryi
CTGTTGGGAGGCAGATAGATTTTTCTTTCTCTTCGTTCATTAGGTCTTAGTAATGTCACAGGTCATTTAGAAACTGCTAAAAAATATGCAGTTCAGTCTGTAGTGTGATTTTCTCACCAAGGAAATTCTTATGGGACTGGCCCGGCTGATTTTCTGCTGGGCCACCCACACGATGATCTCTGGCTCCACTCTTGCTGTGGGGGTGTGTAGGTCTAAGCACGTTGAGATGCGCTACTCGTCATCAGAAGGTAACTGGTTCAAATCCCACATTCCAGCTTGCTATGCTTTATTAATTGTACGCCCCTTTAGATTAAGGTGTCCGCTCAATGAAGTAACGTGAATCTTCTCAGACAATTTTTGATAAATTTACACGACACATTTCAGAATGGAAGCTGTAATGCTCCTTTTCGCTGTTTGACATGCCTGCCATTACCATGGCTACTAGCTCAAGCCGCGAACCGCGCATTGCTTCAGTAGTGTCGGCCCTTTCATCAGTTACAAAGTATCTATTTGTAACAGGTCAATGGGAATGGACGGGCGTAAGACCTCCCACAAACACTTCCAAGTCTCCAGTTCTAAGATCACATCTGTAATGTTCAGCAAAGCCAATTTGGAATGTGCTAGCAGTGTTTACCACTATAAAGGTGCTGCTGGCAATTTAAGCTCCAGGGAAGCAAGGGATTCATTAAGCGGAGATGAAGCAATGATGATGAGACACAGACTGCTAGTCATGGAGTCATGATGACACTGTGGTGATGAGGGCAGCCTGAGCACCGGACCATGTGGGAGAACATAATACCAGCAGGATGTCACCAAGGGGGCATGGCGGTGCATGAACGAGAGTCAGTAGCTCAAAGTTTGCCAGTATGTTTGTCCATTCTCTAGACTCCACTGCAAGTTGGATGTCTGCATCCAGTCAATAACCTGCCAGTTCAGGGACAGATGGTCCTGAGTGGGAGGCAGATCAAAAAGCAGAAAGGGCTAAGTGCTATGTTGATAAATAACTTGATTACACAGAATTATGGATACCAAGTGCAGTGCGGAAAAGCCCTGGGTCTTCTTATGATAGACTATCGATGGCTCGCAGAGCAATAATATCACACCGGGGTGGACATTTCTGTCTTCTGCAGCGAGGAAGCATCTCAGCACTACAGACCTGAAGACGGAGATTTAGTTTTTTGTTTGAAATATTTTGCCTGTAAAACAGGAAAGCTACAATAAAGCACTACAAGCAAGATAATTGAACTCGTATGTAAGACAGACATCGCTTAAGCGAAACTGCTGCCAGGAAGAAGTCGTCTAAATATACCAGCCCCAAGAGAGTGCTGTCACGGCGTCCCTTAAGGATTCATGCAGACGTAAGACTTCTCCAGTCCTCCGGCAACTAAGCCCTAGGGAAATGCTCAAACACCGAGCGAACGATTCCTTGTAGTAAATCCAAGGCACATTGTCTTTTAAGGAAACACTTAATTCCCTAACTTTTAGTTTTACATCAACACCGAAAGAAATCTCCCATCTCAGAAGGTAAATTTCCAGCCTGGAGATGTTTGTCGTCCTCATATCCTCCAGAAATTATCAATAACCCTGAGCACATCTGCCACCTTGCTGCAAACCCTCCTGGCCCAGTGCCTCCCGGGGCATGTCTGGTTCTGTCTGTATATATTACATTAGCAGGTGCTTTTAGGACAAACCATAGACTGCAGCACTCCTCAGAGTCCTGCCTCCTACAGTATATCATTGGGAAATACTATCATTACTTATACCTCGGCTTTGATAAATACTGTTTTCTTATTGGTGCAGGGATGTCACATGGGCGTCGGTAAATTTTGTGTGACGTCAGAGGCAAAAACGGCAGCCTAATAACAGTTCCATATTAGTGTTTATTTATATTTTATTAAACATGTTCATATAAAAACCTGTGTGACATTTTACTCATAATTACGCAGCCATTGTTAGCATAATTTTCTTTGGCTTTAAAAACGAAATGGTCTATCTGTTTATGGTTTCTATGGTAACGTAGCGGTCTTCCCACTCCCAGTCAGAGGCCTGCCCAGACGTTCTATCCTTATAGGGAGTATATTTTTGAGAGCGCAGCAGAGCATTATTAAATGCTTTGCATCAGGCTGCATTACACCAAGTTGCCGTTGATTATATTCATATAACCACACGCCTGGTGGTTTATCCCATGTACTGTGTAAGTATTAGGAAGGGATGCTGAAAGCTCATTGGGAGGCTAATCAATCACAGGGCTCTCACACAAACTATGGAGAATCCAGTGTCACCGATTCACCTCAAGTTGCCAGATTTGTGTGAGGGATCCCACTCAAATCGAGGACAAACCTACACGAATGTCCACACATCTTCCACACTAGATCATCCACATTACATTTACCTATGTTTTGTTGTGCTGTCGCCATAAATCTTTACAGGATGGTTTAACAACCACATGTGAATCATCCAACATTGGGAGATTTACTCAGGTCAACTCTACATTTATAAATGTACACACAATAATATAAGTAAATGTTCATACTTTGACCCCTGGCTAGTAGATGGTGGTTTCATGCCATTTCACAGAGCATTTTGCCCTTTTATACAAATCGCAGGAAAGTGGGGATTGAAACCAGGAGGGGGCTGGGGAATGCTCTTTAAAGTAAATACCACCCCCCCCCCCCCAGGATGATGTCTGCTTTATGGCCAGGGATTCTTGTATAATACCCTGGCTCACTTTGCCCTTTGTCCTTCTGTACTGGATGGATGGATGAAGGGCTGGACTGGCTTGTTTCTCAATACCAAGAATGCAAAGATAGTACATGTAGTCTTGGCGAGAGCCGTCTTGCTAACTTGCCTTACAAGAACAAACGTGGAGCGCATTGAATCATGGGATTGGTCTCCTTTGGCGAGGATGCTACCGATGTATCCTTGGTATCTGGGGATTTTTCACCATCCTCTGTACTTCTGTTTTTGGTGCTGGACATGGTTTTCAGCCAAGGAAAATTACGCCCCATGGTAAATTTTGACGAGCATGGGAGTGGATGGATGGATGGATGTTCTGAAAATGAAACACAAAAAACTAATGAAAGGCCTGAAATTAATTACTTAATTAATTAAGCACTTTCTGCTTCCTTTGTCTGGTGGTGATATAATACAGAATATATTAATCACTCAATTAATCAGGAAGCATTGCTATTATTGATAGGGCAGATGTCTAAAAAAGCATGTGTAAGTAATGCAATTTAAGGAATTAAATGGAAGAAAATGGTGAGGTCACATATGAGACATTTAAATTATCCATCCATCCATCCATCCTCTGTACCCACTTATCATATTCAGGGTCACGGGGGGGTGGCTATGGATGGAGGCGGGGAACCATCAAGGGTGGGGCACCAACACATCTCACGATACATTGAAAGGCAGCATGCATTTGGACTGTGTGGGGACTGTGTGTATAACCCACACATGGAGCCAGGGTGAAAGCTCGAACCCTGGTCCCAGAGGTGTGAGGTTACAATGCTAGCCACTGCACCAGCACCCCTCCCACATTTAAATCATTTAAATATAAAGAGAAAAATAAAAGGCATTTTACCATAATTTCTGCATGAAATACAGTAATTATACTGAAAAACAGACTTTTGAAAGTCTGAAATGAAAAATATACTTTGATTGTGAAAAATAATGCCACAGTGCCACCCATTGGTGGAAAAACAAACAGCACCAACAGCTATCTGTTTATTTATTTATTTACTTCTGTATCCATGCAACCGCACCCCTCCACAGGAGAAACAGCTGGAAAATAGAGGTAAGGGTGCATTTGTGGAATAGCTGGTAACCACACCATGTTATCATGCTTGAAATACAATAACAGTTATGAGAGCTGCAAAGATGGGGGGATTGTCCTTGGGGCGGGGGGGGGGGTATCTATTCTACAAAGCAGGATTTCTTTAGTAGCCAGACAACTTAAGTCAAACATGAGGATTTTCCAACAGGAATGCCACTTATATATCTTCGTATTGGACAGTTCGGCTTAAGTCATCCACATTCGGCTTAAGTTATCCAGCTAACTAGGAAATCCTGCTTTGCGGAATAGCCCTCTTGGCTTTCAGCAGTATACAGTCTATAATAACCTTGAAATGCGAGCTCATGTCCAAACCAACCCCTAAGCCCCATCTATGCTGTCTTAACTAAATTGTTATACACAGCACCCAGACTCAGATTGCTGTTTTCTAATGCTATTACTCTCCTTAAGGCTAATTCTAAAAACGGTGGCTCTGTGCTCTAATCACCACCTCAGGGACAGCATTTTTCAAGTGAGCTGGGTCCTGAACATGCAGATCATGTGAAACTACTGAAATCTGCAACCAGAGGCGCAATGCATGGGAGGCCTATCAGCACTATAACAGATGGCTGGGGTAAACTTCAGTTTCCCCAGATGATATAAAACAAATGGCACCGCAAGCAGAGCACATTCCTGTCTGCCAAAACAAACAACGATCCGCTCTCCTTGCCAAACGACTTAGAAGCTGCCTCTTAAACAAATGACAGCATCATTTGATGGATGTCTTCAATTTTAATGTCTGCCCACAGCACACTGAAAAACTCCTCAAAGGCACAGGAAAAAATTATATACAGGGTTCAATGCCCTGTGTGTCATGATACACACACACACACACACACACACACACAGTACCAGTCAACGGTTTGGACACGCCAAGCCGCCTACAAAGGAGAGTGATAGAGTGTCACATCACATGATCTGACCACCTGATCTAAACAGTAGAGATGGTTTTGGAGGAGCCTGACCAGAGAGTGAAGGAAATGCAGCCAATGAGTGCTCAGCATTTGCGGGACCTGTTTCAGGGTCAGCCAGTCCTGGAAGTGATTGGGGTTAAGGGCCTCGTTCAGGGGCCCAATGGTGGATCAGTCTGCTGACCCAGGGATTTGAACCAGCAACCTTCCGAGTCCCAACCCATCTATCAAACTATTTTTTTTTTGTTTAATGATTTTTTGGTCAATGTATAATTCTGTAAATGTTATTTTATAGTTTTCATGACTTTATAATTATTTTGTACTGTTTTATGTCTATTCCATGGCTCCAGAGCCAATTTTAAATGCTTTCAGCATGATGCAGGCATGTTACAATGAAATAAATAATTACTACATGATACAGTGCAATTGTTACCTTTGTGTTTGCCAAATGATTTATTTCTTAGTTGGTTATTTTAAATAAATTATTTAAATGTGTACATTTATTTATAGTTTTTGAATTCTGATTTATGGTCTTGAATAGAACCTGAATTTTTCCAGACTGGGCTTCCCAGTGTTTGAATTACACTTTTACCTTATTAGAAATCTTTCTTGATTAACTAAAAAGAAAAAAAATATCTTTGAAGATATAGAGCCTTTTCTCCGCCGGTCTGTGTTAGAAAATGTTAAATCAAAAACGTTTTCTTCCCATTTAAGTAAAAACAAAATGCTGCATTCACCATATGCATTTTTTGAGGCTCGAAAACAGCATTTTTTTTTTTTAAAGTGGTGCTTATCTCATGAAGGGGACAAAGTGAAGGCTATATATACATTTCATATACAAGTAGTACACATACCTATGTATTTTATTGTATAAAACTGATGTGTTACTCCAAGCCCTTCACTGTTTAATGACCAAAAGTAGTTTTTACAAAATCCATTTGCGTAATGAATGACCCTTTTAACAAAAAACTTGAGCCTTGAGTTGAATGTTGAATTTGACGATGTAAAAGTATTCTTTTGAGCATCCAATGAGCTATAGTTGTTACCACTCATAAGAAAAATGCTCTGAATTATCATTGCTTTTTATTCCTAATCACAATCGAGAAAATATGCTATACAGTCGTCCGTCGCCACTTCGCGCTTCGACTTTCGCGGCTTCACTCTATCGCGATTTTTTATATATTCATTAAAAAGCTGATCGAGACAGTTAAAATAATACATCACTAGGCATTGGAAGCATCTTTGCTCTTCGTAATTAAATGTACAATAATAATATGATATTTGTAACGTCTAATATGACTTATTTTCTCTTATTTTGTCTAATATATTGGGTTATACTAGTGCAATGGTGACTAAAGGGTGTTATTTTATGTCTAGAAGGCTCCAATAATGTTCAAACCCACATGTAGAAGGTCGTAAACAGGTTTTCTATGCTCTAACTACGAAAATACTCAATTTATAAAGAATCCTACTTCGCAGAAATTCACTTATCGCGGTAGTCTGGAACTGATTAACCGCGATAAACGAGGGCCGACTGCATCTCAATTTTAAAAGTAAAATAAACTAAAAAAATTCTGAGCTTCGGAAGATATGCAAAATTCACAAACCAAAATTTAAAATCACATGCCAACTACTGAAACAAACAATGTTGATGGAAAGGGCATTTGCTAAATTATAATGTAATGCGCTGTAATTGAGCTTGTCTCACACTCCCCCGTCCGTCAATCTTATAACACAGTGAAATACAAATTTCTGTAAAAGTGTCTGAACTCTACTGCTATCATTATTCTGCAATATAGCAAGTGGCACAATACAATTTGTGCTTTGATTTTTCAGCTTATGCAAGCACAGAAACGTGCTTGTTATTTGGCTAACTAATACTCGCATTAGGCATTTGTGTTATGGTCGAACGGCACGGATCGGGAAATCAGGCGTTTAATTTTAGGAACCGCACACGCTGGACCACATCACAATGTCACACAACGTTAGTGACCGGACTGGGGAAACATACTCGAACGCGGACTTACATACACAGGACTAAGGGGGCGTGGCTCACGGGAGGATCGGACGAGCAGGGCATGACAATTTGTGCACCACCGGTAGGGGGAAAACCTTGTCTGAGCAGACCCCATTACATCTTTACAGAAAAACACCCAGTGCCTTTAATAGGGTTTTTTTTTTTTGGAGGGGGGAGGGGGGAGTAAAAAAAAAGTTAACTCACTGGAGATTAGCAGTTGGTGTTGAAATGTATGTTCAGCTTTTTTTCCGGTGAACTCTACATTAAAGCTGAAGCCGGCTTTCCAGCAGCCAGAAAGCACTACAGTAACCACAAAATCCCTAGAGGCAAATAAACATTGGAATGGTGCTTTCTAGGTTCAGGAAAAGGGCACGGTTACTTTGATCTTTCAAATGTAATTCACCGAAGATGAGAAGGGGCAGCTCTTTCCAGCTGTTTCAGGAGACAAGACATCAGCTGCCACGGTTCAGACCTGCAAGCTCCACACCACACCTGGGCCACATCACTCCAGGCTCTCCTGACTAAGAGCAGGGACCTACAGCAAACTCCCTAAAACGACAAAAACGTGTCTCCAGTGAAGGTAACCAACTTTCGATGAGCATCACTACAGTAAATAAAGAAAAAAACAATGCAATTAATATCTTATCTTTCCATAAGTCTTAATCAGATACACTGCATAAGTTTTTTCCCCATTTTTGATTGTCTTTTTGAGCAACAATCAGTGCAAAAAGCTTACTGTTATAATACATGAGTAAATGACCCTCTAACGTTGCAAAATACCAATAGTCAATTTAGTTCAAGTTTTTTGCCATATGTATTAAAAATACAATGATACACGCTCTGGTTCACTCTCTACCTTACATGAAAGACATACATAAAAAAACATTCATAGAAATAACAGAAAAGACAACCTCTATAAGATTACAAATCGTCATGTCAGTGCATCACTAATTGCAAAAATGTGTTGAATAAATGCTGTACTGTCGTTACAATAAAAACTTGCCAATGAAACGCATACAATAGAACATATTTACAAATATGGTTTACAAACCATACAAAATACAAATAGAGTCCTACAACCAGGTTCGTGTTACTAAAAAACTACATGACTCATTGTGACAATCTGGTAACTGAAGGATTCTGTGGTAGTGCTGACTGTTCAGTAATTGTCCTAAGAGCTAAGAGTTCGGACTTAAAGGCCGCAGAGAATTTCAAAGAATTTCTGTACAGCTTTGCCAAGGTGCGCCTCATTCCCAATGTGGCATTTGAGAAATACTGCCCCCTAGATGGACTCTTTTTCACTTTCGGCAGTTTTAAGACATAGTGCTCTGTGGGGAAAAAAAACGTCAGCGTGACAACGGAGTCATGTGATCATTCGCCTACTTAATTACAGTTCCTTATAATGAAAGGTGAAATGAATCACATCTACTCTATATGTGCACTTCTGAAACTACACAGTAACGAAGAGAACAAATACGTATTGATTCTATGAGGAATCGTGTTGCTGTATTTCAAAAACGTCACTATTAATTCCTATTAGCACACCCAAAACCAATCAGGATACAAAACGAAATAAGTATGGGCTGCTGTGAGATCCAAAATGGAAACCGTCATTTTAAATGATTCGCCATCACTAAACCCTCTAAATCTGTTTACATAAGATCTCTTAGAGAATGGTCAACAATTCATTAATATGTTGGGGGAGCAATGGAATTTTCCTCCTAATTTATGGCACTAGATAGTAAGCAGCGAACCGAAACTCACTTCAGGATTATTCCCACAATTCATTTTAAAATTCTTCATGTGTACCATTCCTGATTTAATTCTCGCGGTTTTTGTCCACGTGTCCACAAAACATATGCAGAATATATCGCCAAAAAGTGGTATGTAAAGCTTTGATAACACCCTAACTATGCACAGCGCACTCTTTGTAGCTTTAAGAAATTATTTGCCCATTTCAGCTAAATGATTGATAAACTACTGTCGCTTAACCAAGTTCTTCAATTCCTAGTTAGGTGTGTATGCTTGCACTGCCCCTGTTTGAGTGTAAGCCTGTCACTTTCCAAATTCAATGTGACTATACGAACTTTGAAATTTTAATAAAACACAAATGTTCAGTTCTTTTGCATTTCCATTTGAATTTTAAACAGTCTGCATCACATATTGTTAAAAAAAAGCCCATCTTACGAATGCATATTTTAGACAGGCTGCCTGCAGCCTATTACAAAGTAGGAGTACATGCTGGACAGGATGCCGGTCCATCAAAGAGCACAAACAAACACAGGCACAGGCTGCGGTTAGAATAACTGCATATCTTTGACTCGGGGAGGAAAGCCACTGCAAGCCCTTAAATCACATCTTTTGAAATGTCTAATCAAGAATTTTGCAATTTTAGAGGAAGAGCGCCCTCTAGTGATTACACTAAGACTACATTGTAGCTGAGAACATTCTAACACGGTTTGGAATGCTGTTTAGGCCAAGCTGCGCTGTTAACATTTTACAGGCCTCATAGTAAAGTCAGAGCATGGACGAGACTGACATTTATATGTATTTCAAAACTTCGGCACGACCCAAGTGCTGAAAAACGTATAGAAATAATGCAATATATAGAAATTTATTTAATTCCCTAAGACTCAAGCATATTATTGTTTATAAAAGAAGGTGATACGAAACTGTTACAAAGTAGAGTGTTGCTTGCTGACAATGAAATTATTCTATTCCAGATGATTTAGGATATGAAAACTGAGCACAATTATGCCGTTCTGATCCTATTATAACATACTCATTTATTACCTTATAACTAGTCACTCATGTTCTTATGTCCTTTGTGCAGACCGATGATTAGTAACTGGTCTTGGAGGAGCCATGATAAGCCAGTTGTTTAATGGATTCGACTGAACTTTTACAATTAAGATCATTACTATACAACCTGACAGTTACAATATTACACTGATTACAGGTACAGTCACGAGAAATTAACTGTGACCTTCGTTTGCCGCATTAGTGGACCTCAGACAACAGTAAAACTTCTCTTAATTTAATATATCTTGGAGCTCCTTGATTCTTCAGAAAAGAATCTATGTACTGTAATATTAATGATTAATGATGAGTGAATATGAAACACTGTATTGTTGGTTTATATAAGTATAGCTTTATAACCAGAATTAACAGAAACATATATAATAGGGGGGGCGGCATGGTGGTGAAGTGATTAGCACTGTCGCCTCACACCTCTTGGACCCGGGTTCGAGTCTCCGCCTGGGTCACATGTGTGTGGAGTTTGCATGTTCTCCCCATGTCGTCGTGGGGTTT
>JAODJX010000051.1:7634499-7647269 GCA_026776945.1 Isichthys henryi
CCCCATCCAGGGTTGTTCCCTGCCTCGTGCCCATTGCTTCCAGGATAGGCTCCGGACCCCCCGCGACCCAGTAGGATTGGAAAATGGATGGATGTATATTCAAGCAAAAAAATGTCATTCTGGAATCAGCGCTTATAGTAATTCTGGAAAGTAAACAAGCAACGGAAATGATAAATCTCGAATTGTAAAAAGACAACAGTTTTCTAACTACTGTACCTCCATTCTTCTGAAGGGTTTGCAAATCCTGTTATAGATGTCCTGTTTAAAAACCATAGGGTTCCGAATCTGATATTTTATTCCATTTAACAGACGCTGTCAGGTTTCTGCAAGAAAATTACAGCAGAGGGCGCACTAACACCAGGTCAGCTTTGCACGGTAAAAGGTAGACATGAGGTTCCTTAATTCCAGTGAACAGACATGCACGTGTCTTCTTCACCAGCTCATATGTTGCTACGTGTCTCAGCAGGGACCCCTTGTGTTCTCCCAGCCTATAACACCAGGATTCGCTGGCTTTCAGCTGGATATACATGTGTGCAATCTGGCATGGGCTAGTCATGCAAAATCTCGATGGAAACCAACTCAGGTGTCTGGGTGCACAGAGTAATTATCTGAATCACATCAAATCTGACATAATGGGGTTTAGAATGAAATGTGTAAGGGTTATTGATTTACTCTTTATTTAATTTTTACTCTACAGCCATATACAATTTAAAGCCTGCAGGCTTAAGTCTTAGATCATTTGTCATTTATTTTCCGATTAAATTTTTATCAGCAAGTTGGGAAATGTGGGCAGTTCACCTTTGCAGACACAGCACACTCACTGTATACGGGTCTCTGTTATTGTAGGAGTGGGATAGCTGAACACACCAACCTTAAAAATCCGAATGCTTTCTTGTTTACGTACCAATCACCTCCAGCTCAATAGCAACACATTATCTTGCGATCTGAATGTGCCATTCATATGTGTTTTGCCCACTTCATATACTGTGAAATTAAAATCATAATTACAGCAACAGTTGGAATCGTTACTTTGAGCAGCCTTAGTATTGTCCCGCTTTTAATTAAATTTCTGCCCGGAATTGCCGACTAATTACATTTTTTAAACGAAAAATTTAGATATTAAGTTTTATAGTTTCAAATACAAAACGCAAGTGGGAAAAAAATGATGTTTTGGCTTTTCTTGGTGTAGGTTTTAAATATATCACATTATCACGTCTGCGTAGCCTTTGCGGGTTCAAATGTATTGTGAAAAGTTATGCTGTAATGCGACGTCCTATGACTGTAGGCATGTTGCATCTGTGCGGGCGGGCGGGGGTCATTTAATGTCAGTTATGGTAAATTATCAGTGGCTGCATGTAGTAATCACCGTGAAAACAAACGCTGCTTTCATCCGTTTTACAAGGCGTGAGTTAGACACTGCCAGATGCATATCATTCTCGTTCCATTATAACTACAATCAAATTTTATTTGAAATTGAAATTTAAAAGCCATTTCCAGGCATTAGTAGTCTATTGTAGTAACTTATAAGTATATGCACAATAGAATTTACTCATAATAAAAATTGTATTGTGCGTAAACGTAGAGATGTTAATTGCCTTTCTAGGCTAGGTCTTAATGTCAATGCCATGTAACGTATCACTTAATTATGTCTACCTAGGAGTTACTGAAAGAGAATAAGTTGCAATTACATATTTGTTTGTTTGAATGCGAATAGTTTCGTCAAGCATCATCTTAATTGCTGTGAATGTGGTTGTTTACGACAATAACACGCAGAAGTCATGAGTGGCGTATGGGAGTTTCCCAGAATGTTACCAGCTTGTTCATTTGTCAGTGTATCATAATGTGCAGAGACTCGTGTATATGTACAGTATAATTTACCTCGCGAATACAATTCAGTCGTACAAAATAAGCAGTGTACACACGAAATACTGGATTTTACGAAACAAGGCAACCCGATTCACACATGGCAGGAGAAATAACTCATAAACATCCCCGACATTTAGCAAGTGCATGGGTTGGATCCCCATGGTTGTAATTAACATGTTAAATGTGATTTACTAATTTGCGTTGGGATCAGTGTCAAAATCCCGTTTACAGACATGAACGCAAGTTGAATAAAATCTCATCATATGCAACCGATATATAATATTAAATTACACAGTTGAATTATGTACCTTGAAATATTTAATAGATTAAAATGAGCATTATGACAGTTTATATTGCTGGTGACGCCTCTTTTCAATTTTCTGTTAAAGAGGTCACGATTCTAATCTACTATTACGTCAAACATTCAGTTACATTTCCAATATTAAGCAATAGGCTTCTTTTAACTCAATAAAACGTCTTTTGATTGAAAGACCGTGTCGCTCAGAGCTATTTCCGTTATAACGCTTTCATATGTATATTCATTGATATAAAGTGACGCGCTGGCTACTCGGCAGAGGACGAATCCTTGACGGATTGAAAAAGCAGTTTTTAAAACTATTAGTGGTCGTCGTGTTTTCTTTGCCCTCTGTTTCACGTTTGTCCCAAGAGCTGCGAAACGTGCATCCAGATCTGCAGGGTCTTCAGTTGCACTCAAGCTCTGGGGGGGGGGTCATTTTTATGTCTGCTTTTTAGGCAGCGTCTTCCCAAATTTTCTCTTAAGATTATAGCCTTTGCTAACCTCGGACACCATTTCTGGGTTCGTGCCTAAACACATATAGTCGCTGTATGATCGTTTCTGCGAAGTGGTTTATTGCCTCTGTTACATTTTTGCCATTTTGAAAATATTTGTATGGAGACTAAAATAGGCTACTGAGTCAATAAATATGACATGCTTAAACACCCAAAAAAGGCGCCGTGTTATTAATGGAAATCAATATATAACCCCAGCTTTGTTAATCTTATTAGTAGTTATGACATTTTTTTCTGGTTAAGGTGGCTCGAGCTTTAGACGTAGGCGTATTTGATGCGGTTTCCGTGTGGTTACGTGAACCACATTACAGCAGTAAAGGTTCGGCTTAAACGACGATTATTTACTTGTATGCAGCTATAAATATGTATGTCAGTGGCCCAGATGTATGTCTTGAGCATCTTCCACCATAGTTTTGTTGTTTCCCGTCCCCTGAGGCTTCTGCATCTTTTTCTCCACCCCATACATGTAATATTTCCAATGCAGTAAAACACTGTATTTGCATCTGGAGAAAAAATATATACTCGTCTTTTGACGAGTGTCTTCTGTCGTTTACGTTTTTTATGCGCAATGTTTCTTAAAACACAACAAGAATAACAATAGGATTGTTTCTAAACGGAATACTTTTCGTTAGTCGATCCTACTGTGCGTGAATTAGCTTTGCTGATATAGTCTCCGGCCGATTTCAGCCCAGTTCTACTTGCCTTTTTGCGCACAAGGGACTCCTCACTACTTATTGCCTTTTTCCTGTTGTGACTTTTCCCATCGACTTGGCACACAAACAAAGAGACTACGGGGTGTCTGCGAATACAAGCGGGAACCAGATAAAATGTGCCCAGCAAGCATCGCCCCATCAGAAAACGCAGCTCAAGAATTCTAGGCTGGAGGCTGCTTCCTGCATTTCTGAACAGCCCCTTTTGTAATTGGAATCACGTTTATTAATTGGCACCGAATCTCTGGCACAATCTATGTACACCAGGGACGGAATCTGTTTATCTTGTTTAATTTTTACTGCTCTTCCTTCATTACTGTTCCTCCCAGTTATACAGCGGGTATGTGAGCAGGCTGCCAGATTTGTAGTCATGTGAATCGGGTTGACGATGATTGGATCCTCAGTGGACAACGTGGGACCCTCCTTTGCAAATATTTGCTTTTGTTTGTGTTTCTGAAATGTAAAGATCATTATAAATTAGACCATCTAGTGCTCGATCATACAGCCGATGGACAAAAATTCATATAGCCCGTCTGGCACTTATGATGGGACACGGAGCGAGAAGCGACGAGAGGCTGTTCTGGAGCAATCTGGCAGCGTTTCCCCACATGGAACCCATCCAGCTCATGCAGCTTTGGTAAAGAGGGGTGTTTCTGTCCCGGGCACACTCACAAACGCCCCATGAATTTCCCGGACCCAGCATTGCACCTCGTACCATAATCGGACCACCAGAACCTTTGTAGTGTTCCAGGCAGAAGCTGTCCTGGGTCCCTCGTTGAGAACATGAAGACCACATCACCCTCCTCTTGTTACCAGTAATGAAAAGCCGCTGCCTAATTCTCTCGGTGCCACAAACCAGCCACGAAGGTGAAATTCCCTGGCCGCTTCCATTGAAGCTGGATGCTCAGTGCCCACATCAGAGTCTCTGCAGAGTCTGCCCAATGTTGCTCTTCTGTTAATGGTTGCCGCCTGGCCTGGTGTCCATGCAGCAGTGCTGCTAGTCAAGTCTGCTTCCAACATGCAGGGGAAGCCACAGTGACTGCAGACAATATTGTTCTGCATATGCACTGGTAACCTGACAGGACTGTGTGGGAAAAGAATCATGTGTTTTTATATATACATAAATAAATATAAAAATATATACTGTATATAGTATTGTGCAAGTCTTAGGCAGTCAAGGAAAATGATGTTTAAATGATCTTCATGTTGGTTTTTTAATTGTGATTTTAAGTCTGTCAAAGTGTGTCAGCTTAGCCATTTCAGAACGTCTTCCAAAGTCACCCCAGTATTTGCAACAACCATACAACACAGTAATGCATTTTTTAACTGATTTAATTAATTAATTAATTAATTAATTAATTGACTGAGCTAGTGGTGACATTTAACAAGCAAGTGGAATGGCTGGGGCCCCCCTGAGGAGAGGTTTGGGAACCGAAGAGGTGGTCTTCTAGCTGTCCGACTAGAAGTCAGTAACTTTTTGGAGAATACAAGAGAGTTTTAATTAGTTGTGCTATTCTTAATTTGCACATGATCTAATGTTAAATTGTGTTTTTTTGTTCTGAGCAAATGTGCACTTACTACCCATATAAATAGCTCTAAACAGCTATCTATAGTGCATTATAGATGAGAGCTTCATAAGGCATTCATAATGCATAATACACAGATATAATGTATTATACCTTTTTATAAATATATATGGTCATGTTTATAATGCTTTATGAATGCATTATAATGCATTATGAATGCGTATACATTACTAAAAACATGGCCTTCAGTAAAGTGTTACCGAAACATCCTTGAGGATGTTGGACTTTCACAGTCTAGTATGTTTACTATATGGTGAATGATGAATTTGTTTTGTTCTTTGTCCCTGGGCCAAAATGCAAGAAGATATAATTTGCGTGATTATTTATGGATTTCGAAAATGCTCTTAACAGAAGATCTGTTTAGGCTGACTTGACTACATAATCCCCCTTAACATATATAACCTTGCCACAGTTAGTTCTCTCAAAGTAGCCGTTCACTTCCACTTACCATGCCAGTCAATAGCCACTGGACAGAAGTGCTCTGTTGACATCTTGTAGGACGTTGTTAGGGTGTCCTCCATTAGTTTCCCTTAACTGGGCAACAATCTACGTCGTTTCAGGACAGCCCACAAAGAACTGCTCTCTTAATGGGGAACGAGGCTGCAGACAGTATTACTCCTCTGCAAAAGTCCTTGAGACGCTGAGGTATGTGGTCATCCAGTTAATCTGCTGTTTCAGCTCATCTGTAATGTCATCGTTTATACAATCAATTCGTCTTTTCAAGTGATGGGGGTCTATACAATTGAGAGGTATAAAGAAGTAATCCAAGAGGAAGTCAGTCGTACTGTGGCAAGAGAGCTAGTTTTGGGGTGACATGGGAGTAGAGGAAGTGACATGGGAATAGAGGAAGTGACATGGGAATTTCTGAAGCCATGGTTGTGTGTGTGTGTGTGTGTGTGTGTGTGTCTGTGTGGGTTTCCATAGATCACATTTGGGGAACAAATTGTCCCCAAAATGTGGTAAAGCCTGAAACTTCCCTACTTTTGGGAACATTTTTCAGGTCCTCATTTGGATAACCTCAGTTTTATAAAAATCTGTAACTGCAATCAAAAGTCTTGTATTATTATATATTTTTTTTGTTACTTTTGATTTAGGTTAGGGTTGGGTTGGGGTTAAGGGTGTCATGATTGGGATTATGGTTCTTCCCATAGAAATGATCGTAAGGTCCTCAAGGTACACCAACGTGTGTGTGTGTGTGTGTGAGGTGGGTTTGCATAGATCACATTTAAGGACCAAATTGTCCCCAAAGTGTGGTAAAACCTGAAATTTCCCTACTTTTGGGGACACCTTTTGAGGTTCCCATTTGGATAACCTCAGTTTTATAAAAATTTGTGACTGCAATCAAAAAAGTGCCAAAAATCTTGTATTTTGGTTGGTTACTTATGATTAAGGTTAGGGCTGGGTAGGGGTTAGAGGTCTCCTGATTGGGATTAGGGAATTTCCCATAGAAATGAATAGACGGTCCCCATTTAGATAGGAAGACCAACTTTGTGTGTATGTGTGTGCAATCCGTGCACACGCGCGTGTGTATATGTGTACATGCATAGTTAGTGAAGCAAAGACCCTGCTCTTTGCTGAGTTTACGGTGTAGTATTTCCCCTCCGAGAATGTGAATCTTGTGAAGTACCCTGGAAATGATTGTCTTGCAAACATCTTTGTCTTTGATGGGATATCTAGCATGTGTTTTTTTTTGGAAGCGGGTTTAGTAGCGATCAGTCTAACCACTTGAACACCAACATTCTGTTTAGAATCTAGCTGACAACTTGACCTGTGACCTCGCCCCTCTTATCCTCCACTTTCTAACTCTCTAGAGCCCCCCTTCACCCTTCCGGGTGGGGGCACGGGTCACCTCCGCCACCCTCAGCCCTCCACACACGCATCACCTTGTTTACTCACTCGAGGAAAACCACAAATACGGATTTTATATCTCCTCCCTTTTCCGTCTTTTTTATTTTATTTTTTTTTAATGAAACGAGTGAAAAAAAGAAAAAGGAAAAAGTGTGACTTGGACTAATTCCAAAGCAGACTGAGAGTGTAAAAGTTTTTGGAAATTTTCCACTTTGCACAAGCTGGTTTGAAAGGAGCACAGTCTTGTTAGTTAGCCTGTCATTCCCGTCTTTAAAAGTAATTGCTTGGCTTGAATCACAATTATTCCGTTATTCTGCAATTACAAATTCCTACACAATGGAGAACTTGGTGTCCCTCACCTTCAAGCAAATAATCAATAAAAAAAATTATAATAATAATTATAATATTAATAATTCAGTTTAGTCTTGGGTCACTGGAGACCTTGGTGTTGTCTTCTTTATGTCTGCTTAAAAGAAGACGGAAATAAGCAGTATAGAATGGAAAAAAGGTTCACCTCTGTTTTCTTATATATACACACACACATATAAAATCTTTTTTATATGACCAGTCCGTTTTATCTCTTCCACCTCAAAAGAGAGAAAGAAAGTTTGTCAGGCCCCCTGTTTCATTTGTCGGGCCTTTTCTTCTTCAAATTCTTTGTACTTTTATCCTAATCCCAGCTATGCATGAGTGATCAGCTCTATCCTGTTGTTTCACTGTTCCAATAGTTTTCAATCAGTAGGGTTCCCCCTTTGTTCCTTTCATTTTAAAGACACAGAAAAGGTAAGGAGAGAGAAGGGTGACGGAAACTCATCTGCAGATGGAGCCTTTTGTATCCCTGTGTGTGTGTGTGTGTGTGTGTGAAACAGAGAGAGCACATGTGTGTGTATGACTCTAATTGCTGTGATGTGACTGTATTCCTCAGGTCTGCGGAGAGATAAGGAAGGCTGCATCAAAGTGTGTGTGTGTGTGTGTGTGTGTGTTTTTTAAGTCACAGAGCCTGTAAAATGCCATTGACGTATGAATGGGACATCGAGATTAGTGGGCATTGCCGTCCCGCTCAAAGACAGCCTCCTGCTTTTCAAGAGAAAGCGCACAATTTGGCCACTCGAGGCTAGAGATCCGTAAACACGCCGCCTTCGGGCTGCGACATCCACGGACATGACGTTCGGCACAGTTCATCAGAGTTCATCACAGGGTTTTGTTAACTACAGCCACCAATGAAAATATTTACTTAAAAACAGATTGTCACTGTAATAAAAGAAACAGCATAATGATAAAAAATTGTATACTGTCATGCATAATGTTAAAAAATAAATTGCTCTTTTATATATGAAACCTTCTTCATGTGTAACAAATATACTTCAGATATTTATTCATATTTTGTCAGTGACACCATCTCTGCCCCCGCAGAACGGAGATCGAAGGGAACCTGTTCAAGGCAGTGGTCATTGTTGAGGGTTGGATTCAAGTATGTGGTTGTCGGACTTAATTAACAACATCCCTGTGAGAGCAGGGGGGGTTGGCGGCAGCGAATGGTCTATTCTGCAGTAAATTATGATCGCAAACGTTGTCTTGTCGAGTCCTGAACTTGGCACTACAAAGTTCTCGCAGTCTTCATTACCTGAAGGGCCCAGAATCGGAGTGGACAGCCGCATCATCCCGGCTCTTATTGCACCGTGGCTGTGCACAAGTGGCCATTGTTGACACCAAAGACAGGATTAAAAGGAGTCTTGAAGCGAACTGATTTTCATGTGAGAACAAAGAGGGGGAGGCGGACGGGGGATCTGACGCTGAATCGCAGCCAGGGAGGACGATGAAAGGGTTTGCTCTGCAAACATTGGGATTAAATCAATCAGTGCCCCCCGCCCATCTAGAAATGCAGGTGAATACTACACAAGTGCAAGACCACAAAAAAAAAAACGACGTCTTCAAGCAGAACCAGATTCCTGCCGAAACTGACCATTGTTTTGGCAAATAAAAAGTGACAGTAACGCAAATTCTGGTTGGCCACGGCGACGCCTCATCTGGGGCCTGGGTGCACATGGGGGGGTGGCGGGGGGGGCACATCTCATTTTAGGGACAATGGGTGGGGTGAATGTGACGTGTCGCTGGGAGCGGATTAAGCGGCGCACTTGAAAGGGCGGTCGCCGCCGTCCTCGCTCTCTGCCGGTGCGATGCCCCGGGCTCAGTTGCAGAGCTGCTCGTTTGCATACGTTTGGCAGGACTGTGGGACGCCGCCACGCCGATGGGGGAACGGCGTTTCAGCAAACGGACGACGGTGGCTCAAAACACACAACTGCGCCTCTGGGGGGAGCGAATATAGGATCCTGACCGATCGCTGGACGGGGCTGGACTGCAAACCCAGAGCAACGTAGCCCTGATGAAGTACTTTAAAAAGAAGTCACATTTCGCGCAGTGTAGCTTAGTTCCCGAGTGCAGGCAGTAAACACGCAGTGACCTGACAGCGTCTTCTAATGACGCTGTAATGACACCACTTCATTTGTGTCCTGTGCTGACTGTAGGAGCAGGAGTGTGCCACCCTCAGTCAATCCAGATCATTCCGCTGATGGGCATTCAGCTTTACTGGCCCACCACAATGGCTCTGTGATCTGCCTTTTGTGGCCTATTGGAAAGCAGTGGTTTGTTCAGTCCGCCCGCTCAATTACGAAAGCGCCGCGAGAGAAAGCCGTATTGGCGTTCCTGAAGGCTGAATCAGCCCCTTCATTAGAGGCGTTTATGAGCGAGCGGTCTTTCTTCTCCAGAGCTCCCTCCAAACTTCTCGGCTCTTTTAAAGCACATAATTCTCCTCGAGTGCCCAGAGGAGTCCAAAGGCACAGCTAGGGTTCAGACGCATGACGACTTGAGGAGATTAATTATATTTATCTTTCAAGCATGCTCAGAATGAGAGGGAATTCGATATTGGGTGGTTTTTTGTTTTTTTTTGTTGTCTCGTCTTTTTCCCAGCTGAGTCTTTGATGCACTTCAGTTTTGGACTGGACTCGTGTGTGTGTCCCACCGGTACCCTACCTTTGATTTCTGCCACGGGGTTAGAGGTGATCATCCAGAGGCCTGCATGTCAGACACCCTAACTTCCCACACCGAGGAGAGTGCCTCTTGAAGACAGAGGGCGTTGACAGAGCCTCCGTATACACTCTGTTCTTTGAAGTGGGCTTTTTCAGGATTAACTAATTAGTGAGAATGCCTCGCTTGCCAGCAAAAGGGGGCTGGAATACGCTTGTGCAATAGCCCCTGATGCTTTTGTCTCTATGTGTTTGTGTGCAAGTGGTTTGTTTTTTTTTCATTTCTCCAAACACTGTTGGCCTAGTTAGGGCATGTTAAGATAACTCTGACTTAACTATAGCTACGTGCCAGTGAGTGGGAACCGGCAGTGCCCTGGGGGGGCAGTGGGTGTCTGACAGCAGTGTGACTTACCAGCGTCCTGCATATCTCAAGAGGCACATTAGCCTGCATGTATCTACTTTCTCGTTTAGAGCAGAAATTAAACTGTACATTCTGAGAACGCAGTGTTCCCTACCAGGCAGTTTCCCGAATAAACGCAAATGATGTGAGACAATGTCACATTTATTTTAAATCCATCAATGAAGTAAAGGAATTCTGTATGTTCGGCAAGATAAAGATTCATGCGTTTGCGTTTTGATGCCTAACCTCCCCATATTATCCATATCTGTAATGTTTCAAAGTAAAATATAGCGGCTTACTTCTGTAGGTATTAAAAATGGCCTACCGTTCTTTAAAAAAAATTCTCAGTTTTTGTAGATGACCTCACTGAGAACTGCCCGTATTTCAAGGACAAAGATTCCCTTCTGCTGTACTTTCTGCATAAAAAGGAAGTTTCCTCTCTCTCAGTGAGTCAGTAGTAGCCCTCTCTGCAACACACTGGAAAATCAATTCTTTAATGCAACACTTTAGGGCATGATGGCGTTCCATTGTCTCAGTGGGAGAAGGCATGTAAGCACCTCACGTCTGCTTCATGAAGGCCACGTTCCCTTCATGGACGAGCAAATAGAAACGGCAGAGAGATACCTTTGATCCCAGAGAGAGCCAGGAAATCTACATTCTGCTAAGCAAAAAGGATTTCTGTGGCTGGAACAGTACAATTCACAGTCATCCAAGTACAGGAAAACTGTATGTCGGGATATCCAGCAAAAACCATTCACCGTTACTCTCCCATATGTGCACATCCACCCTACAGTCAGTTATAGCAGCTAGTGATGCGATTATGTGTCAAATGAGGTCATCCACTGCAGTGCCCCACATGTCGCTCCTGTCGTCTGCCGTAATTTCAGTTCAGACGGTGACATTTCGAACCGTTTCGCCCTCATCCAGACTGGAACACAAGGCAGCGGTGGCTTAGCAGTCAGCACAGGTAGAGCGGAGCAGGGCAGAGCGCCGCCCCTGTGGAGTACGGCCGCGTTATCCATCCTGGGCACGTGGAGCCCCCGGCCACATGCCCCGCGCCGCTCATGCACGCTCACTGCAGACCTGTCACTAAAGAGGCAGCTGTGATCATTTATTCTGCCTGCAAACCAAAGTAAGGGTGGATGTTCCAAAAACACAGATAGCTCAATCATTGAGCTCACGTAGCCCTGACGGTTTTTTATATATATTTTTTTTAAACCCACAAGAACATCCATGTTTATTAGCTATAAAAGCTGTCAGGGAAGACAAAGAGGAACAGCTGAGCTTACTAGCTTTGAGGAAGCATAAAGCACATGGTCTCTGTGGGCCCAGACTGGGGCGGCGTGCTGCCAGTGCAGATACGTACGACTTTCAGCTGCGATCATTCTCCTCCTTTTGCAGGATTATATTTAGTATTTGGGACAAAGGGATTTCAGCACATATAGGTGGAGGAGCAGAGGTATTTACTGTGAATTTTTTACCAGGCGTATCTGTTACATTCCTCCTGCTGATCGCCTCCTTGACCAGCAATGCCATTTCCCTCTTCTGCACATAGTGCATAAATGCATATAGAAATTCCTGAAGCCTGAAAGATATTCCACCACCTCCCCACCCCATCATGATGGTGAGCCCCACAGAACCCGCTGGTGCAATTAAATGCAAAACTCAGAGGAACGTGGCTGGGAGAAAAAGTTATGACCAACAGAATCGCTAATTTACCAAAGCTGGTCCCAGACGCGAAACTTTCGTCTGGTCTTTTTATTTTCTTATGTGTGCTTCCTCGGGGAGTGATGTGAGAGATGGCGCATGCGGAAAAAAACACCATGTCCAGTACGGGAAGAAATCATATTTTAAAGCTGTGTTTAGCTTCTATATACAAAAATATTGGTAACACTTTACTTAAAGCACTCTTGTAAAATACATCATAGATACCTTCATAATGCATTATAATGCATTCATACAGTATTACAAACATGGCTATAATCATTTATAATATAATCATTGTAGCCATGTTTATAATACATTAAGAATGCTCTATGAAGCTCTTATATATAATGTACTATCCATACCTTCATAATGTAATATAAAGGTTTATACTGACCATTATAATGCATTATAAAGGTATCAAAAGTGCATTATAATAACTGCTTTAAGTAGAGTTACCAAAATATTAAGTTAAAACCTGTATGATGTGATTATGAAAGAGGGGGGAAAATGCTCGATGTTTGACAGATGTTCTTATTTTATTTTAGAAGTTGTATCAGAATTACTATACGTTATATGGAGTCAATGTTGATTTTATTGTACCTGTAATGACACAGTTGCAAATCCTCATCATTCTGTGCTTTCTGAGCCAATATATGCTGTTTTCCCAGTGAGGGAACAGGAGTGTGGGGAGGGGGGGGGGGGGGGACTTTATTACACACGTTTACTTTAATTACAAAAATTTCACAGATGAAAGAAAACACTTTTTAGAAATTTACTAAAATTTTAGCCTGAGAGTACAGCACATAAATAATTAAATTAA
>JAODJX010000051.1:7647369-7668090 GCA_026776945.1 Isichthys henryi
CCCCCCCCCCCCCCCCCCCCCCCCCCCCCCCCCCCCCCCCCCCCCCCCCCCCCCCCCCCCCCCCCCCCCCCCACTGTATTTCACACGTTTACTTTAAGTACAAACATTTCTCAGATGAACGAAAACACTTTTTAGTCAGTTACGTCACTTTTAGCCTGAGAGTACAGCAGATAAATAATGAAATTAAATTATGAAATTCCTGCAAGTGGTTAGACAGAAATAGACTGAGGCCCATGAGCAAATCTGAATGAAAATCAAAACAAGCGAGTAAATAGAGAAGAATCTGCAGGCTCCATAGTAACAAAATCGTATCTTCCAACCTGCAAATATGAAACCGAGTAGCTAATATTGAATAACTGAGTGCATCCTGGATGATGTAATAGATTCTCTTCACTAAGAGAGTGGCTAAACAACCATTAGCCTTGGGTGATATGAAAGCAAAGCTTTTTAATCTCGGGTATGACCCTGATCTTTCACAGGTTTTAGTCTTTCCTCATACACACACACACACACAGACACACACACACTCGTTTGTATTGTATCTTTATGGGGACCGTCCATTCATTTCTATGGGCAAAACTCTAATCCCAACAATGACAACCTTAAACTCTGTAACATTTTTAGTTATTTGACCACAGTCACAATTATTTCTAAAGTTGTTTCCCATTTGTGGGAACTCAAAAAAATGGTCCCCACAATGTCAAAATAACAGGTTTTAATCACATTGTGGGGACATTCGGCCCCCGTAATTTACTATACACATGCCCACGCACACACTACATGTATGTATTGCAGAAAACACTAAATTAATTTAAATTAAACATGACGCCGCCGTTGCACATTTCTTCTTCACACCAAATTTTCAAATAGTGCTCAGTAAGTTCCTCGCGGGGAAAACACTATTATCTCTGCTCGTACGGCCACCCTCCCCAACCTCCCAAACCTCAGAAAAAATCTATTAACAACGAGCATGTTAATCTTGGGAAAATAAATACCCCAATTTCAGCCAAAGTGTCTTCATTTTGCTTTAAATGTGCAATATTACGTTGCCGTGGCAACGCGGCGGCTCCTTCTGCCAGCTGTTGCGGAGTTTTTGTGTGCATTGAAGCACCCTCCGTGCTGTGTCCCTCTTTCAGCCCCCAAAATAGAGTCTCGGCTAATCCATGAAAGTCGTCCTGCTCTTAGCCAGCCGCCAAGCCTTTTCCCACCGAATCGAGGTCTCTGAGGTCTGCACTCATCCTCACACTTCAGTGGCTCCATCTTTCCCTGCGCATGAGCTCAGCCCCCTCGCCACACCTCGTCCTGCGCCTCCCCCCACGCCCCCCAGAGCCTTCCTCGCTCACCCGCCTGGGCCTCCTGGCACCGGCACCACAGAGGAGAGACCTGAGTGGCCGACATGCCCGCCTCGGAGGCCGAGGGAGCCTCGGAGGCGACTGGGGCGAGGCAGCTGGAGACCCCGGGCGCATGCTCACTAGCGAAAGTCGGCGTGCACCTATCCCACGCCGCAGCGTTCGCTAATCAGCATGCCGTCTTGGTCAGCCTCGCAGCACTGCATCCCTTTCTCCACTTCTGCCTTAGGAAGCAGAAAGCAGCCTCTTCACACATGGCCGTCACTCTCCCCAGACAATGATATGTTCATTTGGCGGTTGGCTGAGCCGCAGAGTCGGGCACCTCCCTTGTGCCTCAGTGGAGTGACAGCTCCCCCCAGACAGACGGAAGGTCAGTGGTCGCTCGGCTGTGTCGCTTAGCAGCTTTGGTGCTCAGCCCCCCGCTGTCGCGTTTGCCAAGGCTGATTCCCACCATTGCAGCGTAAGCCCGATAAAGGGCACGCGAGCCGAACCGAGCACACTGAAGGCACATATGTGTGTGCAGTGTCAGATGTTTCCCCGCGTTGCTACCAAAAAAAAAAAAACAGTAAGTTAACAGGAACATCGTCTCAGCAGCCGAGAACCATTGGGGAACTTCCTGTAGTTCCTTCCAAGGACGGAAGCCTGTGACTTGCTCTCTGGCTTTCAGCAGGGATAATGTAAAGCACTATGACACAATGCGATCTTGTGACAATGCACTATACAAATAAAACTGAATTGAGTTGACGAACAGATTTTCGCTTCTAGTTCCTTTAATTTACTTTATTACTTTAATTATTAATTTATAATCATACATTTTATTAATTGACCTTTTCATATGATTTTCGATGGAAAATATTGTAGGATAGAGTACATGGACAATCTAATAATGGCAACGAATGAACTTTTTTAAGAGATAAAGTTCAGCAGGTAGTGGCAAGTAATGGAGGGACAGCAGTGAGTGAAAAGTCCAAAAAAAAAACGAACAAGGAACTGGAAGAAAATGCTCATCGAACTGGAAACCTGTAAGAACAGACGACATGGAGCCAAGCAAGTACAAGGAGTTCAGAGCAGATGAGAGGTTCGCAGCTTAAAGGAAGGAAACACTCGTCCGTTTTTGGCCCCCTCACACCCACCTTTAGGAAATGAGAGTCCAGTCTGTCTCATTTCCAAAGAATACACCCCCCCCCACCCCACCCCAGTAGACTGTGATCAAAAGATGCTTTTTCTGCTCCATCTTGAGACTTGGAAATGAAAGAGAAGGGGAAAGAAAAGTGGAAGGTATCAGAAGGGGGCATCCTGCTCCAGAAACTCAAAACCTCATGTCTCGTCTCCCCAACACCAAAAACACTTCATTTTTAAGCCGTTTGTTCACTTTAAATTATTTATTTGCCAGTTAAAAATTCTTTTGCCAAGATTTAGGTTGTCCATGAAGTGTGCTGTGCCTAATTCTCCATTTAGATGAAGAAAATATGAGAGGAAAAAGCTTCAGATTCATCTCTGCTTCAGATCAGGCTTTCTCCAGTGGAACATCCCCTCGAAGTAGGAAATTGACAGAAGTGTAACTTTAGCCTCCCAGCTGCATGTCTGAAACCATAATCCCCCCCCAAAGAAAAACTGGGACAAAATCTGCCACTCCCTTGCCACACTCTGTAGCTGCTGGCCTGGCAACCGTGCACGGCAACTGTACACAGCACTTATTTCAAACATGAAAAGGATTTGTCGCTGAAACGCTGGGGAGAGGCGTCCCGGCAGCGGCGCCGTCCTGCCAGGCCAGCCGCAGCTCCAGGGGCCGCTCAGGCAAGGTAAGACAGCCGAGCGCCGAGCGTCGTGAGCTCATTGGATCTGGTGAACGCGGCAGCCACATGCCACGCAGGGCCCCGCTCTGCAGGGACGTATCAGGACCCAGTGGCTTTGTGAAGGACACTTCAAGCACACTGTCAGGAGCCGTACTGTCGGCTGTTTGTCTTTCAGAGTTTGAGCTCACAGCCTCATATTCACTTGCAGTATAGCATAGCATAATGTAGTATAGTATAGCATAGCATAGCATAGCATAGTATAGTATAGTATATTATAGTATAGTATAGTAGTATAGTGTAGTGCATCTGCGTGTGCGTGTGTGTGTGTGTGTATATCAGATTTATATTGAACAAATTTTCTTTTGTGTGATGCAAATTCATGCACAAGTATTTTTTACTAATAGCAAGTAACTGTTATGCAGACAATCCATACAAATGATCTTTTAACGGGAGGCATTAGTGAATAATTCCTATAAAAATACACATAAATATCGTCTCCAAATTTTCAGAATGGCAGTGAAGGATGACTGTTTGCACTCCATCTGAAATAGTATGGATCATCTGCAGTATTCAAGCGAGTAAAGCTCGACCGTGAGCAAAAATCTGAAAGGGGTCGTCATTAAGATGCATCTTGATGTTAAGCTGCCAGCATTTGAGCTGTACGTCCTTGACTTTCTGCAAATACACTGAACACTTACTGTTGGCGTGACAGTGAACATTACCTGGCTCTCCACAAAGATAACATTTTTTAACAACAAACATGTAAAAGTAAAAACCATTTATTTAAATATTAATTTTGAAATGGAATTAGATTAACATCTCATGAACAGGTCATTTTGCCGCAAAACTAAAAGTAGCTATTAAACAATGATACAGTCAAGGCGGACAACTTTTTGATGCGATACATTTACGTATAACATTTTCTATGAGGTATAAATGGTTCAGTATTGTACTGTTTAAATAATAAAGGAACGTGCTTCATTTCCGAGATGTGGTACCCTCATGTCTCTGATATGACATGTTCAAAACAGATGGTTGGATTCCGTTACATATTTCCGACGTTTCACACTTCAGTCAGAAATAAACATCCAGTTTCATCTCTTAATTTATCCTACTTTACAACTTATAGCTGCAGTCGTGAAAACATTCTTTGAAAGTTTAGGCCATGCAGGACTCTAAATTGGGGGGACATCAGCCAATTAACTAATAACTTGAAACAACTACTGAACTATTGTTGCTTTTGATGTCGAGCTAAATTTGCAGCTCGAAACAACAGATGGATGCTAAATTGAATAAACAATGATGGAAAAAACATACTGTTTCTTCCGTAATGTAGCTTCACGTTGGATATTAGCTGCAAAATCTGCCTCAGATACTCTATGTCACTATAAAAGTTTAAACATTTTAATTGCCTAGAGTTAAGGAAGAACATGACATTTAAAAAAGATTCTAACAAAAAAAGATAAAAGACACTGCAATGAATTATTTTTCAACAGCATAGAACAGATTTTTTAATCATGATTTTGAAATGGTTATTTACTACATGCAAACTGAATATGTGTGCAGGGTAAAACTAAAAACAAAATATTTGAGTAATATAAAGCTTTTCTTTCCCTGAATGCTACGGCCCAGTGATTTTCGAAGGACAAGGGGGGGGGGGGGGCTTCAAAATAGTCCTGGGTGTTTATTTTTTCTCACTCTATCTTGAATTTAGGCAGATCCATGTTTTTATTTTTTTCTATTTTTGGTTGTGACAGCAAGGAACTAAAAGATAGGATTCCATCTGGGAACAGGGCAAATGTTCTGTGTGGGTGTGACTGCATAAAATTATTTGTTAATCAGACTAATTTCACCCAGATGCAAACAGTTTTAATAGTTTGCAAACTTAAAGCGCAAAGACCATGCATGTTTACTCACATCTGTAATAAAGTGTTCACATTTGACCCAGAAACCAGTGCTGAAGGTTTCTTTTACCTATTATGCTACATTGGCTAACAATAATATGTATTAAACCCAATGGAAATCAGTTCTAAAGCATATAATATTTTTCTAACATTTCATATTTAAATAGCCTCCATAAATAACCTGTGTATTCAGGAAAAGCAATTATTCATATGTCAAGTTGTTGCAAAGTAATTGTGCATTTTTAAAAGAACGAACAGACTTTTTCGCGGTAGGTTATACTTAGTTTATACTAGATATTTATACCTTATCTCTACCTGTCTTGTATCAGATAATATTTCTAGTTAATGTTAAAGAGTAGTCTGCCGTCACCCTCATGAACGTGTAAAAATACATAAAACTAGAGGGCATTTCAGAGCACAGAATAGGTCAATGAAATGTCTGTCCTTTTTCCTGAGCTGGGCCCTTATTTGTTGGAAAGAGGTTGCATGTCTGACTATATTTCATCTAGCTGTACCTGCAGCCGTTGGTCCTGATGTGGTAAATTTGCTTAAAAGTGATGACCGTATATCTTCTGCTATATGATGCAGATTTTTTGTTTAATGGTTCTCAGTTTATGAGGGAAAAAAGGAGGTTTTTCACGGCGGTCGTGTGAGGTTAACTAGTGTCGATCTGGACCCATACCTTCTGATTGTGGTTTAAGCAATTTAAGGCAAAAGGCTAGACAGCATTAAGAAGCAAAATCAGTCGGAGGAGGGAATAAAGTTGTAGAGAGTTGGTCTTTTTGATTTTCGCTTGGCCTGCGGCCTCGGACTCGGGCCCCTGATATTCCACTGGGAAATAAGGTTAACCTTATGTAATCCAGTAGTGGGCTGCCCCCCGGCACACAGTAGGCTCCCGATGACATCCCATTGCCAAGGCAATGAGTCCCTGCCAGCTCCCACCTTTATTAATGGCCACGTGATGGCATGGGCGACCCCAGCAGTGCTGTAACCCGCAGTGACCTTCAAAGGACGACCACAGCTAGCCGGCTCTAAGAAACAGTCGGAAGATTCCTATGAGACCTAATCAACTTTCAGAATTTCAAAAACAAAAATATCACGATAAATTCTAGGGATTTTAGCTTTTCTTTAGATGCCTGTTTGGAGTGTAAACAATGCTTCACTGCATATTTTCTTGACTCGTGAATTGAAATTGACAGAAATTTGTTTTGCCACCATTTCGTAGCGATGTGGTTCCATGTGCTTCTGTATGTCTGGGAGGTAATTTCAGCTCAGTCTTCATTGCTGTCCACTTACCGGCTACAACCTGCAATTACATACAACTGTATTGATACAATGTTTATTTTTTTTGGCAGGTATTAAAATTTGATATCAATAATGAAATAACTCCTGAAGTGTGTTTTAATCTAAGATACAATTTCATGAAAGTACTCTCCCTAAAACCAGCAACCCCAGGAGCAACAATTAAGTAGTTAAATTTCGTAAGAATAAAAAATAAAATCAGTAGTCAAAGGTAAAAACTATTGAGTTTCTGTACTTCCGTAGGACATTCCCCAGTACACATGATCAAACAATCCCTAAATCTACCCACTATAATTTATATAATACGTTATATGTAATAATTCTGCCTGGAATTTTGAATTTTTCGTGTTTGTCATGGGGTTACTCTGCACCGATTTTAATCATTATTGACAAGCAGTTCCTTTGTTGTTCTGGAATATATCACGCTAATATCGGGCATCATAGTCAGACCAGCGCTTCAGGTCATTTATGAAACATATTTCGTCGGAATTTTCTACTCTCTCCCTGGTTTTGGTAGAAAATAGACTTGCTCAAATTTAAACTACATGTTCAAGTACAACCTATTCAGGAAGAAGGTACTTGGCACGTCCCGGTTCACAAGACCAGCCAAAAAAGGGGCTTTTAAGTACAATAAAATAAATCGCTTGACTTCTGACAACTGCCTGGCATTGAGATACTGGCTCAGTTCCTGAAATTGTCCAGTTTTCTTACAGGGACCATGTACTGGCCATATAAAGGATACATGTAGTAAGCATTATATCAGGTAAATGTCTGTAATAGTGCAAAATGTGAGGTTCTACGGGTTCTAGGCAGCATGTTGAGAACATTCTTGCTACTTGACGGCTTTATTTTTTATCTTTCTTGTTTCTCATGTCTGTCCAAGTCTGTTTGCACTTGTGCCAAAACGTTTCCTCAATTCTAGTGAGGATCTATACAATAAATCTCCACCGAAATTTTATTTGTACCCATATATGGTTACAGCTTATTAGCTTCGTTGCTTTTTGGCCCTCTGGAGGTTTGTTGAATTAAAAAAATTTAAATCTCTCAGTCTATTTTTTTTCCTTTATTTTAGATTTGGAGTAAAGAGAGATGAAGTGATATTCAAAGAAAGTTAATTTATTTTAACTCCAAAGTCACATCTTAATTGTTTGTTGAAAGTATTTTGCTCACAGTAAAAAAATAAAATAAATAAATAATAATAAAAAAATTATAATTTAAAATCAAACAGTGTGTATTGGTGTTTTAAAACATCTGCGTATGCTAGTTAGCTAAATGTTCTGTGATTAACGTAGCTAAGCATAGTCTACAAACATGTTACTGACGAAGATACATTGCGGATTTTTCAAACGTTTAAAAGTCCAGGGGTTAATAATTATATGTTACCTATGAATATCAGGCCGTTAATTTCAAGCGAAATTACAGTCTAGCTAAAGCATAACATGTCAAACGATTGACATTAACTTCGGAAGAATGGCTGCAGATCGGGGGCAGCATCCAAATGTCAGCCGGACCCTTGGCCTCACCAAGGGTCTTATCCGGCATCTCATCTAGCGTTGCGCGTTAGAGAAGGCTCCCTTCTAATTAAGATATGAGACTGGCTGTACTATAGTTATATTCTCCTATAATTAATATATCCTCCTGCTTTTTTCTCACTTATATTTAATTAATTCAGATGGTGTACTTTTTTCCCCTAGGGCATGATAACAATAATGACCAATGGAGAACGCGAACAGTGTGGCCTCTGCTGATATCCAGTGTACCGGAAACTAATAAATCATGTCAATGATAGTTAAGAAAAGTTCCGTTGTATATTTTAGTGGTGTCAAGAGGAATGTGTTTTTTATGCCAATCAAGGGCTCATTTAAGGAATGAGTGGATTTGTCTCTCTGCGCCGCTGCCTGATTCACGTGCAGGCGCTCGTGGGGTTTGTGTCATAGAAACGCGTTGGATGGACCAGTGTCTCAGGTTCCAGACAGTGAGAAACGCAAAAGTCAGCACTAACTTTTGAGTTCCGTCGAGAGCTCTGCATCACGCAGAGAGATGATATAATTTCAAGGGAACCCAATCAAAAAGTGTGCAAAAACATAAATAAACAAACAAACAAATATCAAACAGACAAACAAACAAACAAATAAATGCATCCCATTAAAAAATCTGTCTCTAATTTTTTTTTCTTTAGCTTAGATTTGAAGTGAAGAGAGATGAAGTGCTGTTCAAAAAAGTTAATTTATTTTTACTCCAAGGTCACATCTTTGTTGTTGAAAGTATTTTGCTCACGATAAATATGTACTTTTGTCTTCTGCGATTTTAAAAATCGATGTTAGGGAGCTGCGCCAGGTGACAGCGCGACGATTTGCTTACTGAGGAATCCTGCTCTCCTGTACTCCGTGACAGGCAACTGATAAACGCAGATACAATAAGGCGTATTAAAAGTAAGGTGAACTGGTCCTGTGTTGCGTATGCTACAGCGCAGTATACAGAAGACGTACATAAAACATATTAATGCGAATATATAATATAATGAAATGTTTTCGTTTAAGAGCGGAGAACAGCGGCATCCAAAGGTAGACAGATTGTTATTCTTGTATTATTGTAGTTAGATACGACATTTATGGGCAACGTGCAAAGTCAGACGCCATCGATCTGCCAAGCACGGACTTCACGACTGCGATTTGTCACTAACACTCATTCTCTGATATTCTTCGGTGAATAATTCATAACTAATACTATTACAAATGAGCAACGTATCTTCAGCCCGGCCGTTCACCTTCAGTAAATCATAAATGCTTCGATCAATGTTGATATTGTGCGCGAGCCCTCGTTTATTCTTAGCATTAAAAGTATGAGTGAAATACTGCACTGCTCTGTACACCTTATATGTATTCCGTCTAACTTTTGAAGTCGCTACACTAAGTATAAAATAATGATAATACTCGTAGGCGTCTAGCAGTGTGGAAGTTTACTGTTTTTTAAACGTTTTAACAATAATTTTGCTTTACATACATTTTGATGAATCGTACATGAAGAGGGTCGGCAAGTGTCAGAGTTTGCTTTTGATCTTGAAATGTGCGAAGCGATGATATATATTGTTTTTAATTCTACGCAACCTGTTTTTTTTAATTTAAATTACTATTACTATTATCATTGATTGTGTAAATACTTATGATGCATTTTTGAAAGATGAAAATCTACGTCATATAAACTTTATGCTGTTTTTGCATCTGTTGGTTAGTTTATTAAAGTTCATAATAAACAACTTTAAATGTTACTGGCTAATATTTTTCAAAGGGGGGTTGCTATTGGTTATACGCCAAACTAGATACGGCGGAATTTATTTATTTATTTATATACATTCATATATTTCATGTAGTACTTTTCTACCAATGCCAATTTTATATATATATATATATACACACACACACACACACACACACACACGTGTGTTTATTATTTGTAGATTTACAGCAACCATTCTGGATAAATCAGGTAAATCATGTAGGCCTAATATATGGCTACAAATGTCCAATATCTGTAAGAATATTAACTGAACTTCTGGGGTTTGAAGGCCGATATACAAAAAAAGAAAGCTATTATTTTTGTAAGATCTCGTAGTTAATATGCAAACACAAGTGCTGAATGCAAATGGCATTCATAAGGTAAGTACATTCTTAATTATTTTTTCATACATTTTACAGTAACGTTTTTTCAAATAATATTTTTTCATAAAGTTCCTTTTATTATTTGGAAAAAAATCATTCAGAGTTGAAACCAAATACTAATCTGCATAAAAAACAGTTCATCTAATCAGTTTGTTTTAAATGATTTGCTGGGAGTGTTTGTAAAATGGGGCTATTGTAGGATGCAGTAAGTTACAGGAAATATTTCTGTCCTGCAAATAATTTTAACAGCCAATATCTTGAAAATAAGCATTACCATCTGTTTCTTCCTCACCCAAAGCAGAGCGGCTTTTTCCATACTGGGTGCACCTGACGCTATAGCTGTTCCTCGTCCAGTGCGTTTTACCGCACAGCGACACTGCATGAGTCCCAAGCTGCAGTGAGCCTCACTGGTCGGCTTGGAGGCCTCCCCCCCCCACTGGGCGGCTGACCCACTCCAGGGCCCATAGGTCACACCTAAGGGCTCAACACGTGTCTGGTATTGGTCAGAGGGCCTCCGGCACCCGTGTCCCTCTCCCCCCCCCATCATGGGTCAGGCACGGTGGGGAGTGTTTGAAGCTGGGTGCAGTGGGTCCCGGTCACTACGCCCTTAATCAGTCGCAGCGTCTGTTGCTTCCCGTCGTCGGGCCCCTCAGCGCACATCACGAGCTCCTTAATGCCTCACAGGTGATTACCAATGACCCCTCAGGTCATCCCCACACACGTGTGAGTTTACACCCGGGACAAGGCAGCCAGGTCACTCACAGAAAGAGGAGAAGGACCCCAGCGGCCTGGCACTTGGGCGGCAGCTTTAGGCGTCCCGGCTGCCTGTTTGCAAATGCGGGTGTATTTCACCACAGATGTGACTAATCAGGCATTATCATCGCTCACACTTTTTTTTTTTCTCAAGCACAAAATGTGCTGTTGACTTTCGTTCAAATATGTGCAAATGGGCCCCAAGTAAAATTCTCATCTGTCAGTTATCACCTCACAATACCCTCCTTAGCCTTCAGTTTTGGCAAAATCCCGGGTAAATTCTCTTGATCGATAGGAGACAGTTCGTTGCAGTTTACTCAGTTTCTTTAAATCTCCATTCTTCCCAACTGATGGACACTTTCCCCCTAACGACAGCTGACTGGAAATCGATCTTAGATAAGCGGCTACCCTTTGTCATGTTTATATGAGTAGATCATTCCCTCAAAGTGCTACGGAGGTTTAAAAGCACAGCGGTCTGCCTTAGCATGCTAATGCCCATGACTCATTACACTAATGGGGACCTGCTTCCTTTCACAGAGCATCCGCCAATGCCCTTTGAGTCTGCAGGGCAGCAGGGCTCTCGCTCCTTTGAAAATGCCGGTCAGCACATTGAACATATTTGAACAGAACCCCTTTTACAGCCCCTCCTTGGGCTTTGGGTAACACCTCCGCTTTGGGTGTACTGTACCTCTGGGTGTACATGTGCTCCTGCAATATCACAGTGACAGCACGGAATCAGATCCAAACCCCAAGTAGGTTTGGGGGGGGGGGGACTGGACCGCGGCATAAATTTGCCTACTAGAATCCACATCTTAGAAGCACTTTTCCCTCCTTTGAATATTAGTAGTTATAACTGGCGTGCCTGCATGCTTTGATGTTGTCAGGTAACCGTCGTTTAGAGGGGGATGAGAGGGTTTCCTTCCTGAACAGTAGGGCTCCCAAGTCTGTCTTCTCCTTGGTCAGTCTCTGCCAATAGACAACCTTTACGCCTCCCTCAGCCAATGAAAATATTCTGAACTACGGCCCCGGATCCCTGATAGGTCGGTCGTCTTTGTGACGATGGCTAGACGTAGATCCCAGCCCACGATGATAGGCAAGGACACAAGATGTGAACCAAATTAAGAAGAGACCTTGTAGGTGAAATCGGGAAAGTTATCTTTAAATTGCTGATATTAATTTTGTTGTTTTTCAACAAAGAACTTTAAAATCGAACAATGACTGTGTGTCATTTTTTTGAGAGAAGCTCAGGATTTGCTTTCACAAATGAGGAAAAATACATAACATCAATGAACAAATATTACAGGGGAAATATGCTATTATATTAACAGAAATGCTGCCCTGTCGGTTATACGAACCAGAGCTGCTCTAAATTTTATAACTGATTTTGAAATCTGTTTTAAAACATTAGCAGTTTCCTGTTTAGTAACATAAACTATTTTACTTTGGTTTCAATTCTTCCTAATATGTTACTGTAAATGGACGACTATTTCTTAATGATTATAGCCCATGTTGGCGAAACATTCTGCTGGAAAACAAAAAAATAATCATGAAATAGATGCATAAAATCAACATATTCATATACAGATGGTTTGTTGTTAATTGGGATTTATAGGATGTTTTATACAAAAAGTCACACCACTAAGGATGTGCAGGGTAGTGTGTGTGAGTGTGTATGGCGTTTGCCAGCCTTGTACTGACCAGGATAAGTGGTAAGAATATAGATGAGTGCAATTTGGATGGGATTTATCTGTGGTATTTTTCTATTAGGGCAGAATTATGCTAAGCCTCCTGAAACCATTTTTGTTGCTATGGCAGCTCACAATTTCTGAAGCGTCGTGACCTCAAATAACTGCAGAGTTATTTGACCATGTCACGCAGGGATCCGTCAGGATTTAGAAATTTAAGATTATGTTCTGCAAAACCGTAAACTACGATTAGATTCTTTTGGCAAGAATAACATGTTTGTTTGATTTACTTTTCTTGTTAATGTAACAAACACTTGTTGCAAAAAACTTCAGTTTCCGTCATTTTTATTTTATTGTAGTTTTCTTGTCTATGTGTAAGTTTGACTACACATTTCATACATCTCTTTATACTTATAACAATTATTTTATTTTAGAGTAGGCTATTTAAAGTGTGGATTCCAAAAAATACTAATAACCGAATGTGAAAATAGTTAATGAAATGAAGTATTTCTTAGAGTTCGATTAGAGTGTTATTTACCTTCATACTCTGTTTTAGGTTCGGCTGAGCGGCAAATGAAGGTTCACACCATTGGCAAATAAGGAAGGTGGTATTGACCGCAGTGACAAGCACGAGATACAAAGTAGCGCAAGAGTGAAAACGTGTGTTTTTAAATAATTATAGATGCGAGCCTGCGATGGGTTGGCGCCCCACCCTGAGTTATTTCCTGCTTCGGCCCATCAGTTCCGGTATAGACTCCGGATTCTTGCGATCAAGCGTAGGAACAAGCGGGTACAGCAAATGGATGGATGGATGGATGGATGGATAATGGGTATGTTGTTTGCTGAAATAGCAGCAGCAGCAGCAATATAATATTTATTATATAATAATATTATATTGTGTGTGCGCGTGTGTGTGCGCGTGTTAAGATACCTGAAGACACCTCAGTATTCGCTCATTCACACCCTCGCGGGTATATTTTCTGTAGGCTAATCACTTGCTTTAATCAAGCTAAGTTAACTGACTTCGTCCCTAAGTATATTTGATGCATTTGACCAAATTATCTAACACCACATTTCTGAAACGGTGCGTGAAATTATTAGAACTCATCCCGCGCAAAGTAAATAACTTCATCAAGTTCTCTCTTTTTTTTTTTTGCGTGTGTTCAACATTTTTCCAATTTGTCTTTTAAAAGGGGGGATGACGATAAAGGCTGCTGATGTTTATTCGGAACCACTTTCTCTATAATTAAATTTTAAGTGACAAGCAGTCTATGGACGGTATACACAAAGGCGACAAAGAGATCAAGTGCTGAAAGCCCAAGACTGACACTTATGTGTTTGCAAAGCACAACAGGCGAGCACTTTGAAGAGGAAAGTGCTTGGGGTATCGGATTTCGCTCAGAAGCAGCGGCTGACTGAAAGCTTAAACGTGAGACCTGTTGAATCGGCGTACTTTGAACAAGACAGAGCAACCTCTCAAACTGTTCCCAAATGAGGATAAGCAAAGGTCACACTTCCATCTTCAGAATTCATTACGTTGGATTAGGCGGACCGCTTTTCCCTATCTTAGCTGGACGGCCTCGGATCTCTTTTCCGGGAACGAAAAGAATTTCTAAAAAAATCCTGTCTTGATATTTATTTGGCCTAAATCAGTACATATATAGGCTACAATAATAGCAATAAGGCATTAGTAATTGCTAGTAAGTGAATAAAAGAACAACATATATACATTAGGGTTAATTGGAAATAATTATGGAAAATAATATAAATTTTATATATTTTAATATAACCAGTCGTGTCGCTCGTTATTACTATAAATGAGGTCTCCCGGGATTCTATTAAAGTTTCATCTTACACATGTAATAGGCGTGTAGTCCAGCCTTTTTTCATTTACTAGCTATTGGGAATTGGGAATTAGGTGTAATTTCAGGTGTGTTGTCAAATGCAGGCGTGCTTAGCAGAATGAAACGCTTACTCCCACACTAACAGTTAACAGTACATTAACAAAGAATGACAGCTAGTAGCGCCATCAGACATTAATGTCAACGGGAACAGTGAGTGACGCAAGCAATAAATAGCACAAGAATCATAGCCCAAGAACTAATGACAAATAGGAGTGGTGATGACAATGTGCAAAGTGTGTCAAGACCAGCAGTTTAACCTACAATGCTCTTGTGTCCCATAACTAGTATAGCTGTTGAGTTGACTTGCAGCTGATTTCTGACCCCCCTATTGATGTTCCTGCGACGTCAGCCAGAAGGGAGGAGGGAGGAAAGTAGGTGTGCGGGGTGACTGGAGTCCGTTCTGTGGTGAACGTGTCCTCAAGTGAGGACAGATGTGTCCTGGTGACGTTTATGGTGACGTATAAAGGAACAATCAGATAACGGCTGTAAAGTTTTTACAACTTCCATTTCGCCTTTCTTGCTGTCATTGGCGATTAAGAGATTGTAAAGTCAGTTATCAAAATATGGCGTAGTTATGGAAACATAAAGTTGCTTTGCAGAAGTGCAATAATTTCAATACTTCTGTGAAAATTATTATCGAATGTAAGCTAATAAAATCCTAATACTTTAATCTGCGCGGTTTCACAATACGTTTTACATATTTAAGATGTTTTAATTTGAGACCTATACTTAAGAAAGCGAAGTTCTTGAATAACGTAAATGAGAAAGTACATACTTGTGTTGTTTATCTGAAATGGGTGTTCGCTTATTTCAAGTGGAGGCTGTATCGTTGCAACACAAGTACCCCCACTATTGGTGTCTGAAGTTTAGTCATGAGTCAAATGTGCACTAATGACTGTTCCGTCCGTCTGAATGTATCGGTCATTTCTCGAAACACCTCACAACGTTGAATTTCATTTATTTATTAATTAATATACCTGCCACAAAATTAGTCATTGATCCTAAAGTAGTGAAAGTGAACAGCGACCGTATGCGTTGAAAACCTTTCGCCATCTCTGTTCTCCGAGGATGTTTTTGTCATTAGTATACTTAACTGTCTCTTGGAATAATACTTTTGATAGTAAATCGCCTCCCTGGGAGTCTCAAACGTCGAGAGTTAATGAAATATTGTTCTAACTCACGGATCACCCTCTTAAGCGCACCTCTCGTGACTTTAAGCACCACGGACAGCTCCAGTGCTTTCCAGAAGTTTCACCTGAGATGTGCAGCGACCTTTCCACCTAAAATATAAACCTATCGTGCGGCAGTAATATTCTTAATTTGTTTACGTATTCATAATAGTGGCGGTTACTAGGCCTAATAAATCAACGATAAATATATCAGCATTTTCTGTTGAGATAAGACAGACCGTACTTCCCTATAATTTAAGGTATTTGTACTTCTTAAGTGTCTATTATTTTCAGGGTTTTAACGATATCTAAATATCCATATACCTTAAACAGGAACAGGATAAGCGACCGCTGAGGTAATCCCGGACATATGAACAGAGCATTATGAGGGCTGAAATATTGTCCAACTGCTCAGAATTCTATTGAAGATTTTGTTCCGTTAAAATGAAGAAAGACGAAATCGGAAATCATTTATTGTATTTTGCAATTTAATTTAAAAAAAACCTCTATTCTCTAACACATGAAAAAATAGCTTTTACGGTTGTACTAAAATCCAAAAGTATCTTCGTGCATATAATTCTTCATTTATACAGATATATAAAAACAAAATAGCAGAATGCCTCGTGTATTCATTATATATTAAATATATGAATTATTAATTGTGATTTCAATTTCTTGTATGATTTGATGTAGCCTACATTTTCTTTAATAATTTCTTAATTTATTTGGAACAAAACAGTTGAATAAATCAGACTTTTGACGACTTTCAAGACAGACCTTTTAAGTCATACGCCTGGTTTGTGTTTTGCGTTGACCTTGAGCAAAAAAATACGTGCAAACAATTATTAAATCAAGTTTGATTCAGTCAAGACGAAGGGGAATTGCGCCGTAATTATTCGAAACTAGCTTTATTGAATTTATGTTTTTGACGGTGGTTTAACATTAAGTTTCAGAATAATAGCACTACAACAAATGGCAATAAACAACAATGAACACGCGGATGAATAAAACACTTAGTTTTGCGCGCAAGTAAGCAATTTTTTACAGTTACGTTTTGAGAGCTCAGTCATTAATTAAAGGCTACAAACTGTTAAATATTTTTCAAAATCTTGATTTTCTAACTATGTTATGCAGCATGATAAACAGGAAAACCGTGATTTTACTTCTAGTTATATATAATTTTTGTCGTTTATTCTGGTATGTTCTTTAATGGGCTGATTTTAGTATTTGTAATATTAGAGTTATTGTAATTTTTTAGTAATCATTTAATCAAAACCTATAGTATTATGCATCTTTTCTGTTTTATAAACAATTAATGTTACTAACTTTCCTGCTGGAAAAGAAATGTCAATATTCTCGCGGTTTGTCATTTAAATTATTATTTTGAATAATATAATGCCATTGTTTAATCGTTTAATTTAAAGATTCAGCAATCTACGCTGACTAGTAGTTGACAAACGCCGGTGAGAAAGAACGAGATTCTTTCCAAAACAAAAGTCAGTTTCTTTCCCATACTGAATAATTGAAAATAACCGCATATGAAGTACTGGTGTAGATCCAGGTGTGACTAATTCCCTCATTTTGAACTACTTGCTGTATAATCTGGTGCAACGTAGAAACCGCAATGAAAGGGATGAAGCCTCCCGAAGTGACCTCTATATGTAACCCAGAAAAGCCCATTTTGAACATGACTGTAATGCGGCACTTCTGAATTTACCTCTCGAGGAAAACACGGCCCTGTGTATTGTGTAAATTACTTGGATTAACTCCCCTTTGTTGTCGAGACATTAGACCCTCAATGTACACACTCTTCCCCCTTTACCGTCCGAAGCTAGTTTGTAAGTATCCGTTTTAATGGCCTTGTAATCTAGTCAAGAAGCTCCTTTGTATTTATCGAAGGAATTAAAACATCTAGGGTCTTAATAATTTTAACGTTAACCATGCGTAAAAGTAATTAACAAATAAAAGCAATTAATTTGTACATATAGGCTACTAGCATAATAAACGCATTCAGTACCTTTCTTAAAATTAAATGCCTTTTTGATTAATTAAAACAATTTGCGCATCGTGAAAACATATTGTGAAAATGTCGGGTCTCGAGATCGCATTTATAACGCCGTAAATTCTATCATCAAAACTTAAAACAACTTCCACATTGATTACATTAAAAATCACAGGTAGGGGCTTGTTTAAAGAGACAACACATTTTATTTTATTATATTTAATGCAAATCTTTTCATTATAGGCCTACTTCGAAAGCGTGTTCAATATAAAAGCCAGAATGGATTTTTTTTTTATTGAGAACCATTCAGTTATAAACTATTGATGCATTCTTTTATGCATATCTAGGTTTTACAGCTAAATGTATTAGTTTGTTTGTTTGTTTGATGTTGTGCTCGTTACCTTTCTATCCACACTAGCAATTTATTTTGGTTTTGTAATGATTGACGTACTCAGGAAACCTTCGTACGATACACTATTCTAAACAGAAACAAGCACTTATTCACATATTTATCAAGCAGAAATACGCATAACTATTTGGCAAAACCAGTTTCTATCTGCAGCATTAGTTGACTGAGATGACGAAAAGGAGGCATTTATGTTGTTTTTGTTATAAAATTTAACGAAAATTGTCATGCGGCCAGAACTGTGAATATCAAAATTGCTATAGATTCGATTGACCGAATAATAATACATTTTCCAGTTAATTTATAGAAAAAGCGGTCTTTACAAATGTACCTGACGCAACATTTTGAAATATAAAGCATTTAAATAATTTAAGACTAAATGATAACATTTAATTATAAACTAAAACTCAAATAAATATGAAAAAAATATGATGATTTTCAGTCGCTATTTTGGTCAGATTTTTGTATAATATATCTTTCCAAAAACGGTCTCTATCTATCTATCTATCTATCTATCTATCTATCTATCTATCTATCTATCTGTCTGTCTGTCTGTCTGTCTGTCTGTCTGTCTGTCTGTTTTCGTGTTGTACTTAATAGTACTTTACACTGGAAATATTTCAAGTATAATAAAATATAAATGCATTTCATTTCATGCATTTTACATAAATATTGTTTACGGGTTCATCAGCTTATTTTAAATTATGCATGCCATATGAGAACAGAGACGATAAGTTCATGCATGGTAAAATGTAATTACTGTAACAGAGAGTAAAACATTTCTACTCGTTACCACTCCAATATAATGACATTTTAATATGTAACACAACTGACACGTGTGGCCACTTGTTGTGGTTACAAATAGATACTTCCACGGAGACTGATCTATTTGTTATTGTTTTAGTTTCTGTATAGTATTGTTATTTGATGTCAATATGTGTCACTGAACACATTGATGTATGGTAACATGGGAATAGTAAAACAAACCATTTCGACGTGCAGGACCATTGCTGGTGTAAAAGACGTCGATTTGGTTGAAAGGCATCGTAGATGAAAAACAGTGTAAATGGGAAACATTTAAATTCGCTCGTCTATTTCAAATGCAGCGTGATTCCTTTTATTTTGAATTATGGCCCATAAGTTTATTCGAAGAATCCTTTAAAAAGTAGAAGAACGTCTGCTTACGAAGAATCCACCTTGAAACTGCGTGCATGCTGGGTAGTGTAATTTGTCATTGATTTATAAATCTACATTAAATTAAATGGCAAAACAATGTGAACATTCAATTAAATTACAATGAAATTAAATTAAAAGAAAGATAATGCTGAAATTAGATGCAGAGGTTCGGTCTGCGTTTTTAAACCGCCAGAAAACCGAAATCTATTTCCATCAATAAACTCACCAGGACGGAAAATCGATCTGGACATTACACATGAATTTATTTAACTATAATAAAACGTGCCATAATTACTCCAAACAATAGCCAATAAGCAGCACCCAAACATTTCCCAATCGCTTATACCGGGACAAGGTGCAGTAATGGACCCTGTCCCAGACATCGCAGGCGACTTTATGGACGGTGGGTTCATTCACCAGTGGATTATATGAACATGAAAATTCATAAAACTGCCTTCTGCAGTATTCGGAGGAAGCTCTTGCAGCCTGCGGATAAAAAGGCGAACACGCAACATTGGACATGCAGAGCAAAAGCACTTCGGATTTCTGCGTTTCACGCCGCAGGCCCAGGTACAAGAAACGCGGATTCTTCGAAGGACAAACGCACGAGCGCTTCTGTATATTTACAGTACGACCGCAGCTATCCAACAAATGCCCTAAGGTGACTTCAGGAAGCATGAAAACTTCCCGTGGAGCATGCAGAATAAGTAACATAAGTAGTCTAGTTTCTTACTTGTTGTATATTTATATAACGAAAATCATTAATTTTGTCAGATGGCACAAAAATGTAAAATAAAAGTAAGGAATGGTTCTAACCGTTTTCGTATTTGGACTAAACACACACACACACACACACACATATTTATTAACCAAATGTCCATATCCAATTGTGCGTATATCGCTTAGTTATTTGCTTAATAACATTAAATAAATATGGCAAAGGAAACTCAGTACAACAGACAGGTCATATAAAAAAATGCATTTAGAATCTCCAGTTTAGGTCATGCTATAATTGCTTGGTTGTCTAAGTAAGGATTTTACCCAAATTTTTCCATTTTACTGGAGTAGTTAACTTCAAGCAAACCTTTATACTGTCAAGCTAATACTTTAAAAATCACTGCCCATCGCTAAAATTGTATTGATAGTAAGGTGTAGGAAGAATTTCATGTGTGGACATAAGTCGATGAAACAATACGGTACAGAACAGACCTTCAGTTAAGGATGCATTTACAGAATTTATGATCGTGTAACATTATTTTAGAAGAAATGTTCAATATTGCCTGTTTATTGAAATATAAATATTGTTCTAAATCTTCCTGTTTTAGACACTTGAGATGCATCGTTTTAAGATGCATAAGTTTGTTTTTGGAGAAATCTGATTAGATATAAGTGGCCCAAGGGCGTAAGTTTGGCTGGAACATTGGGGGGGAGGTTTCCACCCATTATGGGAGAAACATGATTATTGAAGGGGATGTATTAGCTGGTTTTGATTTATTGGGGGGGGGGGGGGGGGGGGGGGGGGGCGGGGGGCGGGGGGGCGGGGGGGGGCGGGGGGGGGGGGGGGGGGGGTGGGGGGGGGGGGGGGGGGGGGGGGGGGGGGGGGGGGGGGGGGGGGG
>JAODJX010000051.1:7669621-7684717 GCA_026776945.1 Isichthys henryi
AAGTGAGTCCGTGCACTTTTCCACTGCCATCGGGAACCAAGTCATATTTTAAAGTGAGTCCGTGCACTTTTCCACTGCCATCGGGAACCAAGTCATATTTTAAAGTGAGTCCGTGCACTTTTCCACTGACATACAGGAACAGAGCCGTACCTGAGCCGTACCCATGCTGTGTCCAAGCTGATATGGCCGTAATGTAATAAGTAAGCGACTGCGGATTATCTGCAGGAATATTCTATGCCTCATTCATTATTAGTAGTATCACATATCATGATGTATTGATGCATTCCTGACAACTCTACTTAAAATAGTACTACAAAAGAACTGAATGGAATGGATTTGGAATGCAAGTCTATGTGAGTAAATGCTAATTCCGCGAGCGTTTGATGCAATCATAACACGGCAATAGTGATTTAGCCAAGACCACCTAAACTGAGACCAAGTCATTACCTAGACCATAGTGTATTGAAACCGAGACAAGACTAAGACCATGGGAGGGTGAGACCAAGACAAGACCAGAGTCTATATAATGGAACACCCAATACAAATTTGTGGCGCAATTGGCTAAGCCTGTGTGCCTGTAATCCCAAGGATGCCGGTTCAAACCCAGCTTTAGCATGTCTGTAGGTCCTTGAGCAAGGCCCTTAACCCCCAACTCCCTGGGCACTGCTACAAGTGGCTGCCCTTCATGGACAACTTACTCCACAAAGAGCAGGTTGAGGGAGGTGTAAAAATACAATAAAGTATCGATTATTATTATTATTATTAAAAGCAGAGCATAGGCACCATCTTGGGGTTAGGCACTATGGCCTAAAATTTGTGTCACAGTATAATTTGAACCATGAATGTTTTTTTTCTTAAATTTTCAATGTAAATGCTCCTGTACAAATGTAACATTTTTTTCAAATTAAGACAAACCTTATTGGCTGCATTTGAACTTTGAAGCAGGACGTTTTACACCCAATCACAGTGCTGTGTTAACCTATTGAACCCCATCCGTTTTTGAGCATTTTCTGTCTCTTTGATTTTAGCCTTATTACACTGTATGTACATTAGTCAGCCACATATCCATCCATCCATCCATTTTCCAAACCGCTTATCCTACTGGGTCGTGGGGGTCCGGAGTCTATCCCAGAAGCAATGGGCATGAGGCAGGGAACAACCCAGGATGGGGGGCCAGCCCATCGCATCAGCCACATATGCTGTATGGTTTTGCTTTCAGGACGTTCTGGGCTACTCAGATATGTCATAATCTGATGTGTAAATACTGACAGTCTTGATATCATCCTTCTTATGAGGAAAAACTACTTGTGCCTATTGTATTTCTCAATTTTTAGTCTCATCTAATAAAAATTTGCAGGCAGTACAAATATAATATTATAAATGTTGAGATTAGAGTCTCTATGATGTGGGAATGCAGGGGTTTCATTGGGGACCTTTTCTATGGCTTAGTACTGTGAAGGAATACATGGTTAGTGCCAGGCGCAAATGAATATCTTTGATTTTGCATCAATTTGGTAACTTGTTGAAGTTATCTGATAGACAGCAATGAATAGTTTTATGTTTTTCTATATATTTTTATTACTTATTACTTTATAACATCTGAAAGAAATTAAGATATAAAAGCTTTGTTTAGTTTATGATCCATTGGATAAACACAGAGGTAACAGACAGTTTGAGTGCTGAATGCGTATCTCTTTCATTTTTCAGCCTATGTACACTATGATTGGTAAAGTGAAATTTGAGTATGAAACTTTCAATTGGAATTTCAGCCTCAGAAAACAGACCAACACTCTAGCAGTCATTGTGTTTACATGTGGGAGGTGTTCCTATTACATGGTTCCATTTCAGCCGCTTTAACAGAGCTCGACAGCAGACATACATACACAAACTTTTGTGAATAAATATTGCGAAAGTATCAAGTAATTGTCTTCTTAATGAACAGAATGCTGCCTTTTGTTATTTCCAGTAAAATTCCTGGCCGTTTTCAGTGTTTTTCTGTTCCATTATTTTAGGCTTATAATAAATAAATTATAGAATAAATATTTTTTCTCTGAAGGATGTAGTCCGAATATGCGCTTTGTTTTCTGTCTAATGTGAATAATGCTGCAGTTTGATGGATCATTAGACGTGCTTTTTCGTTAAAAAAATATATACCACTGCGCACATGAATACTGTGGCATATTTTTACGTACAACGTTGCAACTTTGACGACCAGATGGAGTAGGTACTCAATATTCCAAAGATATGTGACTCATCTCTCTGCTTTGTACCTATCCAAAGTTATTAATGGTTGTGAAAATCAACACTTGTGTTTGTCTTGTTCTAAAGCTTAACAAACCGACAAAGATTAAACCCTTGTGATAAATACTGAGGCACTACAAACATAATATTATAGATGTTGAGGTTAGAAATTCTATGATATGGGAATGGAGGGGTTTCGCTGGGGACCTTTCTATGGCTAAATATTGTCTCCATGCACCTTTAGAATGTGACCGTGTGTGACAGTCACAATACCCATAATAAGTGACTACATGCACCTGTAGACTGAGACTGTGTGTGACAGTCACAATACCCTTAATAAGTGACTACATGCACCTGTAGACTAAGACTGTGTTTGACAGTCACTATACCCTTAATGAGTAAGTGACTCCATGCACCTTCAGAACGTGACCGTGTGTGATAGTCACTATACCCTTAATGAGTGACTACATGCACCTTCATAATGTGACTGTGTGTGACAGTCACTATACCCTTAATGAGTGAGTGACTCCATGCACCTTTGGAATGTGACCGTGTGTGACAGTCACAATACCCTTAATGAGTGAGTGAGTCCATACATTTAGAATCTGACCATGTGTGAATGTCACTATACCCTTAATGAGTAATTGAATCCAAATTCTCCTTTTGTAATAGTCACCAGTGCATTTCAAGACCAGTCTTGAATGACACAGTACTCTCAATGAGAAACTGAATTCTTGCACCCATTTCTGTGCCTGCGTGCAACAGTCGCTACACTTTTAATGAGTAATTAATTCTCTGCGCTATTCATGTGTGACCCTTAAAGCAGTAATTTTCTTGGCTCCTCCTCAACCTTCGCATATGAAAAACGATGACTATCAATAAGAGGACCATCAATCCTTTGTATCTCAAAGTTGCAATATGTTACACAATTGTCACACAAGACATATGGAAATGAGAAACAAATATAATTATGAAATCAACTAAAATTAAAAACAAAATAAATTAACCTATTCATTAAAAATATGTGATGTTGCTTTCTCATAAGAAACAAGCAATGGTGATCAGCAGAAAGCCAAGGAAGTAGGACCTTCTCCAAAGAAGCCATAATACAACTCATTGAGGAGGTGCCAAACAGAATATTTTAATGAAATATTTACTTCAAGGTGCCCTGCGATGGGCTGGCCCCCCATCCTGGGTTGTTCCCTGCCTCATGCCCATTGCTTCCGGGATAGGCTCCGGACTCCCTGCGACCCAGAAGGATAAGCGGTTTGGAAAATGGATGGATGGACGGATTTACTTCAAGGTAGTGCAGCATGCTACACCCAACAATAACAGCACGGCAGCATTCAGGGGAAAGTCTTAGAGCTCCCAAACACTGGAATCATACCTTCCACATTGGCAGAACACGTTCTACAGCGGTATAAATTCACTGGAGTGCAGTGTCATACCTCTCCTCAGCCACGATTTGGGGATTCAACAGTGGATTCAGCAGATATTAACTAAGAGGATGCCTGATGTCTCCTAATAACCAGCCACCAGCAAACACACCATCATTTACCATCTTATTCCAAAGCTGGTTCAGGTATAAGAATCATGTGCTCTTCCAGGCCACTTGACAATAATGTCTGTAAAATGTCTTTGATGTCTACATATCATCACCTGGACATTTAGGCCTAGTGCCAAGAACTCCTTTCACTAGGTCCACATGGTATTCAAGGGGCTGCATATATGAATATGACTGAGGGCCCCATCCACTGCACCTACAATGCCAGGTAGCTTGCAATGGCATGAAAACCAGTTACAGTGTCATGCAAGGCATTCCTTGCTGCTGGAAACTGGCGCAAAAGCAATGACTGATGCATGCACAGATTTTGAGAGAGCAGCCTTGCTGAGGTCATGTGCATCACTGATGGTCTGCAGGGACCCACCAGTGGTGTAGAAGCAGAGCTGTCAGAAGCTGCATGGTGCATTGAATGCAAAATTGCCAGTGTGTTTCTCTTTTCAATTTATCCTGCACCAGACCAAGGAGGCTCATTATTTCACCCAAGGCCAGCATGTGTTTCTATATGAAGTGTTTATTTCTGAAAGACTCCAAGGGGTTCATGTCCACCCGTAAAATACCATTTAGACCAGTAACTTGGCTTCCTGGATGGTGCTGTCTGAAACATCTTTGGTTCACTTGCACAGGTCTCTGCCAATGCCGGTCATGAGGGGTGATTCACACGCCTAATTTAAAGGATGTGACCGCACACATAAGTTTGATTGGTTAGCCCATTATGTACCAGGGTTGTGCAGACTTCATGAATCGTGCTCCATTCCATTCCTGAACTGGAATTTGAATTGAATTCGTGGAATTTGAATAGGAATGACAAGAAGAAAATTTTAATTTGAAAGAAATTCAATGCAATCACACAACAGAGGAATGTCATTATTCTGTAGGTTGCACATCAAATGTAGCATTTTTTCCTTCTGAGTAATCATGACATGCAAGGACTTTTCGGACAGGTGCTCAAACAAAACACAAAAAACAAAACATTTTACTGTAATTTTTTGTGATCACTGGAGAGGGGTTTAGTGTACGCTCTTTATAGTAACATACTGTGTAATTCACATTGAAATATTAGGCCGTATTGTTACAGCTGCACCTATGCTATGTATATGAATTTCAATTAATTACATTTTAATTTGACTTCCTTATATTGAAATTGAAATTGTGATTCTGCACCCAGACGAATTTATGAATTAAATTTAAATTTCAAGGTCATTCTCAATTCAATTCTGAATATTTTTGTGATCTACTGTATTTTGGGCGATCTATGAGCTCTATTTTGACGATCAAACGCAAAGCATGAAACACAAAGTACGACTAACATCGCTATTTTGACAGCAAAAAAACAGAATACGCGCAAAAAGGTTGCCCTAACTCTCTTAATTATCCAAAGGCATGTTTTGAGCGTAACATGAACATGAACCAATCGGAATAACGCGTCACCTCACCTTTAAATGATCTCCTTACAGATTGCAATTACAATGTTGTGTATGTCTTGCAAACAAGATCGCTTTTCGGCCAAGGAAACTGATGTGCTTATGTGAGATGTGAAAAGGTGCAAGCACCTCATTTACAGAAGCACCACTGTTCCACCTAAGTTTTTCGAGGTGAAGCAGGCGCGGGATGAGGTAGTAACGAGTGTGTCCTCATTTTCTGGCATCATTAGATCACTCACTCAGTCCCGAAAGCGTTATAATGATGTCAGAAACCAGAGAAGCTCGCTGCCGAACAAAAGCAGCGGCTGGGAACAGGGACGTCATTATGCTTTGTGTTTATTTTAATTTTGGTTCTGCAGTTGGCAAAATATAAATAAAAGTGAAATCTTTGTTCAAACAAAACACAACCTATAGTTTTTAATGTGTTTTAAAATGCTGAAATAAAAGCGAGCTGGTATTTTTCATTACGAATTCTAAAATCCTCTAATGTGTCCTCATTTATGTCCAACCAACATCCATCATGCATGGCAATGTTATGCAACATACAGCATGCCACAAAGAATGCTGTGACCTTCTGAGGGCTGCACTGTAATGTTCCACCTGACTTGTCTAAACATCTGAAATGCAGTTTCAGCAGCGATCCAAACGTTTCTTTAAGGCACTGGTGGACTCGGGGGGCAGTGGGAACTTAATAGATTCATCTTTTGCCCAGTGACTGCAACTTGAACTTGCAGTGCATAGGGTGGACAGTAACCCCATGGGAAAATTACCCATTGCACTGCCTCCTTCTCCCTATAAGTGGGGCTGTTACATCTAGAACGGGTTCAGTTGCTAGTTCTTCAATCAGCCCGAGACTCTATAATCCTGGGGTGTGTCCCTGATTGCGGGATCATAATGCCCACATTAATTGGAGGGCAGGTGAGCTTATTTCTTGGTCTCCTGTTAGCTTAGCAAACTGTATGTCAATGCCCTGCAGAGTGTCCTTCATAGAGAGCCCTGAGCCTGTACCATACCGATCGAAAATCATGACTTCCTCGACGTCATCAGTAAATCCCAAGTGTTTCAACTCCCACTGCATCGCCCCAGCGATTGCGCCATCAACCTTCTCAAGGAAGCACCCCTTCCCAAAGGACGTCTGTTTTCCCTGTCACGTCCCGAAGAGGAGTGCACACCGACATCACAGATGGTCGGATGCAAGATATCATTCAACCATCAAACTCCCCCGTCACCTTGGGCTTCTTTATTGTTAAAAAGAAGGAAATGGGCTGCCGCCCACGTATTGACTACCGAGCACTTAAAACAATCACCATCAAGCGGCGAGATGCCTTGCCTCTCATTCCCTCTGTACTTGAGCAGCTGCGTGAATCCAAGTGCAGCGATTACAACCTGATTAGAATCACTGAAGGAGACAAGTGGAAAAGCAGCTTCATTATTAACGATGGTCAATACGAATATCTTGTAATGCCATATGGGTTAGCTAATAGCCCTTCTATTTTCCAATCATAAATGAATGAAGTCCTATACAGCCTGATCAGTCATTATGTAGTCATCTATATCAATGATATTCTGATCTATTCCTCTTTCCCTGAGCAGCACAACCAGCATGTCCAGCAAGTTTTGCATAGGTTGCAAGAACATTGCTTGTTTGTGAAAGGAGAGAAATGTGAATTCCATCGATCATCCCTCATTTTCCTCAGCTACTGCATTCAACCCGGAACTGTGGCAATGGATGAAGACAAGGTCAAGGTAGTACCTGAATGACCTTCCTCTAGAACAGTTAAGCAATTACAGTGGTTCTTGGGCTTTGCTAATTTTTATCGCAGATTCATACGGAACTTCAGTCTGATTGCAGCTCCCCTGACCTCCCAAGAAACCCGCACTCCAATGGAGTCTCGAGGCAACCACTGCATTTCGAAAACTCCAAAAGGCTTTCTGCCCCACCCTTATATACCAAGCACCTAATCTGGAATAGGAGTGGATGCAATCCTCCTGCAGAGGAAGGAGGACACTGATTGCCAGTATCCTTGAGCCAATTTCTCCAAGAAGCTGTCCCAAGTTGAGTGAAACTACAATGTTGAAAATCGCAAACTCCTCGCTATCAAGCTGGCACTCGAGGAGTGGGGATACTGGGTGGAGGGGGCTAAGTATCTGTTTGTGGTATTCACACATCGCCATAATCTGGAGTACCTTCAGAATGCAAAATTCCCAATAAGCGCTATTCTTCACCTATTTTGATTTCAAGGTCTCCTATCTACCGGGCATGAAAAATGTAAAAGCCCTGTCTTCATCATCATGACTCCCCAGAATCATAGGAGCGAGCCTCCCTGATCCCCTCCCCATCCTGTTTTGCAGATCCCATAGTTTGGAAACTGGACTAAACCAAGCAGCTAAAGACCCTTCCTGCATGTCCATCAGGAAGATTGTACATACCTCTGTAGTTTCATTTGGCCACCATTCAATGGGTGCACACCTCCCAAAGCACAGGACATCCCATGGTCTCTAGCACTATATGCCTGGTCTCCTGACGATACTGTTAGCCTAGGTGGTGGAAGTATGTGGTGAAATTCATCTCCTCATTTCCCATTTGATCCCATCAAAAAACTTCCAACCAACCCCCTTCCAGACAACTACAACCACTTCCAGTTGCATCTCGATCTTGATCCCACTTAGCCCTTGATATCATTGCTGATCTGTCTCTCAAGGTAACACTGTTATCCTCATTGTCCTTTATAGGTTTTCTAAAATGTGTCACCTGATCGCCCAGCATCCCCACAGCCCAAGAACTAGCCAGTCTCCTGGTCACATACCAAAATGCTGTGTTTCCTGTGCCAAAGCTGTCTCGATGAATGGGTTCTGCACCTCCAACTCTAGAGTGAATCCCACAACTAGAATAACTCTTTTACGTTTTAGGGTACCAGCCACCTCTGTTCCCCTGGGATGCTCCGCCCTGCAAAATACCCACGGTTGAGAGTTGCTAACACGGATGTGCAGAAGTGTGGTCCTGATCTCAGCACCAACTCAAACTTCAATCACAGCAGAAAAAATCCATTGTGGATCGATGGCAGTGACACACACCAGCCTATTGTCCTCTTCAACACACCTGACTGTCCACATCAAATCCGAAAATCCAAGTCAGCCAAGAATTCTATCGCCTTAAGCTCCCCAGTACATGTTGGATCTCACTTACCTTTAACCCCTTCCTCCTTTAGGCTGTTCGATACAGAGCAGTGCACCCTCGGACAACCGCTGTCATTCCGACTCCTCAGATGCTGCAGCATGGAGAGAAGATCTACACTATCCAAGCTCTCCTAGATTCACATCACCGTTGGGAATTGCACCAATACCTAGTAGATTGGAAAGGTTATGGTCCAGAGGAACGATTGTGGGTGCCCTCAAAAAACACTCTGGATCCCAATCACTTTCCCGCCTCCCACCATAATCACCCCTTGAAACAGGGGTTCCGGCCCCCGGGTTGTCCACAGTGTTCTGTAAGGTCTCCAGGAGGCGGCCGATGGCGGGGGGGGTCCTGTCACACCCTGCTCATGAAGTATTGTTGCCAGTCCAATGTACTTTACCAAACACTCTAAATTTCCTTGTCTTTTATCTTTCATGTCTCATTCCCTGCCTGCTCATGTCTTCCAATGTTCCTGCCGCCCTGTCTCATCTCGACCAGTATGACTGTTCTATCCGGTGTCCAACCTCTCAGAACTCCTAACCTTCACTACGTCTTTTGCCCACCGTCTTGATTCGGTTGTTTCATTCTACCAAATAAATCTCTTGGTCTCCTGCATTCTGGGCCCTGTGTCATCTCTGAGCCCAGGTCATGACAGAATGCTTCCTCAAAGGATGAACGCCACGGAAAGCCAGCTTCTTGAGGGACAAACATCCTGAATCTCCCTGGTTATGAGATTGTGTGTGTGTGTGTGTGTGTGTGTGTGTGTTATATTTATATAAAATGAATTCAGGAACCATTCTCCTATTTCATATGATTCAAGTATGGGGTCACGGTGATCCGGGATCCGGTCTCAAGAAGAAGAGAGTATGAGGCAGTATAGAATAAAGAGTATGAGGCAGTATACAGTAGGCAGTATGAGGCAGTATACAGTAGGAAGTATGAGGCAGTATAGAATAAAGAGTATGAGGCAGTATACAGTAGGCAGTATGAGGCAGTATACAGTAGGAAGTATGAGGCAGTATAGAGTAGAGCAGTGTTTCCCAAACCAAACTGGACAGACCTGTATTTTTGTTTTATCCCAGTTCCCAGAACACCTGACCCAAGCAATCAGGAGCTCTAAATGCCTTACAGGTGTGCTGGGAACTGGGATAAAACACAAATGAGAATACGTCCAGTGTGCCCTGAGGACTGGTTTGGGAAACACTGGAGTACAGAGTATGTGGCAGTATATACCCCATACAGATGTCAGTCATTGAATCCATCCTCCTACCTGATAAATCCTGGACTGATGCGATAACAGACTCTGATGTGATGGATGCCTCTTCCAAATACTCCAAGACTCCGCCCATTCCAAATACTTCCCCATACCTGATGAATCCCAGTTGGATGTGATGATGAACTTGGGTGTAACAGATGCCTCTTTGAGTTCTGACAGAGATTCAGAGCTGATCCTAATATCTGACTCACTCTCAGGGGTGTCATTAGTCCTATTTTGGGGGAGGGGGCGTTTTTAGCCCTCCCCCCAAATAAATGTGTATTTGTTGGCTTAAGTCATGAATAGTTTGCCATCAGCCCCCCCTAGTAAAGACTCAGCCCCCATCTATTCATCTCTAACTACGCCCCTTTTCACTCTTATATGTAAGGAGGATTAGGGTTAGGACATTACAACCATATCTGACAAAAAAACAGTCTCAGTTTAGAAAGGGGTGCATCCGTCACAACATACAACACACTGCAAAATTGTTTTTGTTTGTTTTCTCTGTGAAATGTATATTCAAGTTACAGTATTAGCCCTATTAGTTGGACCTTACAAAAAATGTACTGCAGTCTATCAGCAAGAATCTGTGTTTATGATCATTTTATTCAGTGACACTTTACTTAAGGAGATACAAATAATATACAGTATTATTATTCTCTTAAGAACTAATTGTTGATTGTATTAATTAACCACAAACTATCTTTGTTCATGATTTGTATTTGAGTAGTAGCTGAGTTACTGTATTGTAAAGTGTTTCCTAACCTGATATTTCTCTCTGGAAATCAATGGGAGTCCAGCACTGTACGCTAGGTCACACCAGTGAAAGCTGATGTCAGCCACTATAACGCTTTACAATATAATTTTACAGTATAATAGTATATCATTTGTGCCCCCTCAAGTAAAGTGCAACATTTTTTTCCTTTTTGACAGTAGAAACAGTATATTAACACCTGTCCATTCAGCCCTTTTGCAGTTGGAGGGCTCAGTTTGGGGTCTTTCGGTTTCTCTGCGACTGGCCGATAAGTTTCTCACACGTAAGAGGTGCTGAGCCCCACGGATTCCTGGTGACTCACGGAGGGCTTGGGATTGCAGGTTGGGGCAGTCCCGCAGCCTCCGTGAGCAGTCTGCTGCACTGATGGACCTTGCAGTGTGGCTTGCCGAGGACCATTTTAGCACTGGCAGATTCATGCCAGATCTGCAGGCTCCAATACCATCTGTCTCCCCTTCAGTCCTCCTTCTGCCAAATTCATCAGACCTTCTTTTCCACACCCAGTTATTTTTTCTCCTTTGTGCTTGTTCATGAATATATTGGATATAATGGGTCAATGCGCTTTGAAATTAAGGCCAATCACTTGTTCATTTTAATGCTGGTGCTTTCTGGGAATGTAGCAATTCATTCTTATAATTTTTTGAATATCACAAACATTTTAAAAAGCTGTACCATATCATCAAATAAAAGATTTGCATTGTTTAATTAATGTTTTATTTCATTCATATATGTGTATGTTTGGTGGAAATTAGCATAATTATTCAAGGACCGCAAACAAAACTTAAAAATGGTAGTAAAATAAATAATTATGGCTCAGTCATTTCAATGTGTTTCATTATTTACACACAGTTCTATGAATTATACAAGGAATAAGTTAAAGCACGTTTATAATAATTTATTACTGTACACTAAAGTGTCATGCCCTGCTAGTCCGATCCTCCCGTGTGCCACGCCCCCTAATTACCCACGTGTGATTCCCTGATTGTCTCCAGCTGTGTCCAGTTACTTTGATTAGTCCTGTGTATTTAAGTCCTGGTCTTACCTGTTTCCCTTGTCAGTCATTGATGTTAGTTGGTGTTGCTGCGGTATGTTTGCTCGTCTCCTGCTCCCCGTTTCAATTAAACCCCGTTTACCCCGTATCCTGTTTCCCTGCCTGCTTCCTGCTCGCTCGCCAGCACGCACGATTGCCCGTACGCCACTCGCTCCGTGCCCGATCGTGACATAAAGTATGGCTGAATAAAATTTTAAAGGAAATTCTATGTGGTGTGTCAGTGGGTAGAATTGTTGTCTCACTCTTCCTTGCTTGGCAGTGTGTGGGGTTGATATCATGTCCCCACTCAATGTGTGGGGTTGATATCATGTCCCCACTCAGTGTGTGGAGTTGATATCCCATCTCTGCTCAGTATGTGGGGTTGATATCCCTTCCTGCTCAGTATGTGTGGATGATATCCCTTCCTCCTCAGTATTTGGGGTTGATATCCCATCTCTGCTCAGTATGTGGGGTTCATATCCCATCTCTGCTCAGAATGTGGGGTTGATATCCTGTCTATTTTCGATAGGAGGGCTTGAGTCCCTGCTCAGTATGTGGAGTTGATATCCCATCTCTGCTCAGTATGTGGGGTTGATATCCCTTCCTGCTCAGTATTTGGGGTTGATATCCATTCCTGCTCAGTGTGTGGAGTTGATATCCTGTCTATTTTCGATAGGTGGGCTTGAGTCCCTGTTCAGTATGTGGGGTTGATATCCCATCTCTGCTCAGTATGTGGGGTTGGTATCCCTTCCTGCTCAGTATGTGGGGTTGATATCATGTCCCCACTCAGTGTGTGGGGTTGATATCCCATCTCTGCTCAGTATGTGGGGTTGATATCCCTTCCTGCTCAGTATGTGGGGTTGATATCATGTCCCCACTCAGTGTGTGGAGTTGATATCCCATCTCTGCTCAGTATGTGGGGTTGATATCCCATCTCTGCTCAGTATTTGGGGTTGATATCCCTTCCTGCTCAGTATGTGAGGTTGATATCCCTTCCTGCTCAGTATGTGGGGTTGACTCCAGATGCCTGCAATCCAAAAGCACCCGTAGTCTCTAAACTGTAGATAGTGTGTGCGGGTGTGAGCACTCTTGTGATGAAGCGGCACTCTACCTGGGGTGTTCCCCTGCTTGGTTTACTATGTGTATACTTTGTGTAGCACCTACAAGTACACATTGGAAACATTAATTATTCCATTGGCCCATTGATACAGATACATTGCGGTTGTACAACACAAGCATTTTTTCCTGACGCAATCGTAATAATATTACATGTTCTTGGTATTATTTATCCATACATTCATTTATTTTCATTTGCATTTGTAGTACTTGAAGTGGGTCGGTACTCACTGGTACTCAATACTGGAACCTCTTTGCTTTTCTCATCAGAGTACTAAGAACGTTTCTTGCGTACCAGCATCTCTCATCATGTGCTGATACTGAATACAAGAGGATTTCTGGCACCTGTTTTTCCCACTTTAAGCACTGACTATATCAGATTTCCTTCCAGAAAATGAAAAATGTCAATGACTTTATCCAATGCGTCAGTTGTCCTTCAGGGAGCTAACAGAGGTGACCTTTGTCCTGGCCTTGGGTTTGTGGTGGGGTGGAGGGTTTGCTGTACTGCGGGGTTGGAGAGATCATAAAACCGGCTGGGCTCCTGTCTCGTATCCATAGCTGGCTCAGGGGGTGGCGGTCATGGCTGTGTGTCCAGACGTCAGGGCTGGGTGGCCAGGATGCAGGCGGGGGGCCTTTGAAGATGACCCGGCCATTCTGAGGAATTGGATCCTGCTCGCTGTCCGTGCCATGTGACCTCACTGGCTCTGGATGGACCAGACATAGTGTAATAAAGAGAATACTGCAACTTGCTCTGCAACACATAAAGATGCTGCTATGATCACAAGTAACGGATCTAAAAGATATGAAAGGTTCCTCAAAACATTGATTTAGATGAGTCATTGTCTAGCAGCAGCATTCCAAAGACATTCACAGCGAGAAAGTGCGTCATTTTAACATTAAAAGTTATCACCTCTATAGACACTTTGACACAATCAAGTATCAGTTCTTCTGCTCTCTTCAACTCTCCGTTGTAAATCAGATTGTGTTCCATTATCACACCGAAAAACCAATTACAGGCAGAACTCAGGTCAAGAACATCCAACTTACGGGCAACTCGTAATTAATGGACTGCCTTAAAGCTAATTATATAAAAAATTTGGGTTAAATACAATGGTTCATAATAATGATTGCATGTACTACTTTGTGAGGCTCGTGGAAATATTGCGAGCTTCAGTGGTTTGTCGGCCTGACAAAAAGTATAGATCCATATGTAGTTACTTTTATTATTACTGTAGATTTATTACTAATATTATTATTATCGTCATTATTATTATTGTTGTTGATGTTGCTTTATTATTTTTCTGACTTACCTACAAATTCGTAATCTGGGCACTGCCTGTGATAAATATGACAAAATGAGAGAAATTAGCATTAAAATCTGACTTCCTTCCCCCACAAGATGCTAAAGAAAAAAGACACGACATTGCCATGTACAGCCTGTAATATTGCCTTAAAAGTCCTGCCCTATATACCCAGATTGAGCAGGCAGCCCTACCTGAGCCCTGCAGTCCTGAACACAGCTCAGATGGTGTTTGTGACATTCACCAATCGTGAAAGGGATTCCCTAGCAAGAGACGAATCTGGCATCTGATGGACGAATTGGGAAATCTTAAATAAAGGCTCTTCCTCTTCATATTTTGGATCTCACAAGGACTGGGGGTGGAAATCCTGCCTTGAGGTCTCCCAGTAGACTAAAATGTACGAGTAAGATAAAGAGATCTTTCTACTTGATTGCTTGGTTGCACACCCCAGACAGCTATGACGCCATTGCCTTTTTTGTCTATAGAAAAGTAAGGTGTTTAGATCTCTATCGTACGTCTGCACATTGCGTGTCCTCTAAGCAATTTTTCGTTAATTCCAGTCCTGAACACTTTATCATTAAGAACTATGGTATAGCGTAATATGTCATGAAAAGGTACTGCAGGCTGTACATAGTTCTCTTTAAGATAATTGGAGCACAAGTCAATGAACCCACGATGTTAAGAATCTGAATACCAGATCTCTTTGTTTTCAGGAGAGCAGCATCAGTAAACAACAACCAAGATTTCAACCAACCAACCAAACAAGACACATACATAGAAAATGTAGCTACAGCGCATAGAATGACAGCAAAGGACGTGTGGACTAATGGTGCGGGGGGCAGCTCTGTCACTCCTTCACCATGACAATGACATTTCTACAGTTCTCCTAAGATGAAGACTCTCAGTATCTAAACACTATTATTGCATGTAAATAAGATGGGTTCATCTCTACATGGTGAAGTTTGAAAGTAGGTGTGTAGAATGTGGTGAAAATGACTCTGTAAGACACTCTTACACTGCTGAGCAGAAAGTGACGTTTCCGCCTTCACATATTAAAAATGTAGAATTTTAATAAAGAGGCCGCCTGTTTCACATTCAGGAGAATTTGATTTCTGAAACAAATGACGATTAATCTGGTCCAGATCACTTTCGTGGGGCGGGGGGGGGGGGGGGGGGGGGTAAATGAAAATAATGCCCACGCACCTATTTTTTTTTCAGTTG
>JAODJX010000051.1:7714781-7745556 GCA_026776945.1 Isichthys henryi
TATTATTATTCATTAGCATCAGTATTTTAGTGTGTACTATGTGTAGGTTATAGCTGTTATTATTATTCATTAGCATCAGTATTTTAGTGTGTACTATGTGTAGGTTATAGCTGTTATTATTATTCATTAGCATCTGTATTTTAGTGTGTACTATGTGTAGGTTATAGCTGTTATTATTATTCATTAGCATCGGTATTTTAGTGTGTACTATGTGTAGGTTATAGCTGTTATTATTAGTCATTAGCATCGGTATTTTAGTGTGTACTATGTGTAGGTTATAGCTGTTATTATTATTCATTAGCATCAGTATTTTAGTTTGTAGTATGTGTAGTATATAGCTGTTATTATTAGTCATTAGTATCGGTATTTTAGTGTGTACTATGTGTAGGTTATAGCTGTTATTATTACTCATTAGCATCAGTATTTTAGTGTGTACTATGTGTAGTATATAGCTGTTATTATCAGTCATTAGCATCAGTATTTTAGTATGTAGTATGTGTAGTATATAGTTGTTATTAGTTGCTGTTATGGATCCCAATTCCATAGAGCATAATGCACACAGAAACACAGGCTTTATGTATTTTCCAACATTTTCAGCAGTTTTCCCCTTTTAAGAAAACTGTAATCTCACCTACAGGTAAGTTCTTGAAAGTGCTAGTTGCGTGGGTATAATATAAATAAATATATCTCAAATATACCTCACCTGCAAAGTAGGAGATGAATGAGTCCATCAGCAATGCAAGAGGAAGCTGCTCCTTCCATGCACATTGAGAAACTGTTTCTCTGTAACTGTTCAGTTATAATACAATGTAGATTTTAATAAGGAATGTAGTAATATGTAAACTGATATACCTGAACTCTATAAATACAGAAAGGTCACAGACCAATAAGAATACAGAAATATTATTTGACCACATTAAAGTTAGATCAGTGCATAACTTTCCGTTTACAGCATCGTGCCTCAATATTTTTCCAGGCCAAACATTAAATATATAATTAGACATAATGGGCGTACAGCTGCAAAATGGAGCTGTACCAGGAAGTGGTCGATTTTGGGTGGAGGGACAAAAGCCCTCCCACCTCTGATCAAAGGCGGAAATGGGAGATGTGCGTTAATGTCTTCTCTCCTCACAGGACTCATTAAGCAACACCTGTTTGAGGGGTGTGGCCAAGGAGGATGTCCATCAGAGAAAGGAGAGATGATATACAGTTTTATGAAAATCATATATGGGTGTGCAGATATGACTAATTCTAATTAAGTCCTGTTATACAATATTCACAGGATTTCATCAAAATTTCTATGAATATATCTCACCCAGGTGACTATATTTTATGATATTGTTCGTACATTTAGTTACATTATATAGATCATTTCTTGCATAAATGATCTCTTCAGTTTAAAAGTACCCTTTTATAGTGTGGACAACCATGTAAATTATTTAATTCACTGACTCTTTCTGCAGTGTGTCATTATTATTACACACACACACACACACAGCTGTATTCATATCTTTATGGGGACTCTCTGTTCAATTCTATGGGAAAAACCCTAATCCCAGCTCTGACAACCTTAACCCCCACCCAGCCCTAACCGTAACCACAAGTAACCAAAAAATACAAGACGTTTTTGTTTTTTGATTCGCAGAATTTTAACAAGGTTAAAACAAGGTTAAAAGATACAGGTTTTTTTATCACACTGTAGGAAAATCTGGTCCCCACAATGTAACAATTACAAAACACAAAGAGAAACACACGCACTTACATGCACGTGCATATAAAGAGCGCAGCCTCAAAGCTTACAGCCCCAAGACGGATTATACGGATGGAGGATGATGTAACACCGATTATATTACTAACTGGCACTTCAACAGGAAGCTCAGTCTAGCTGCATCCCTTTATGCTTGTGATGTGCTATTTACTTCACTTGTACTTTGCTAATCTAATTATTTATAGTATAGTACATCTAAAATTTTGAGATTTTGAATTAGGCCTGACTAAATCACTCTCTCAGCCAATCTTTTCCATGCAACTACATAATATTCTTTTAGTTTCCGTTAGTTTTGATCACACCATTTCCGATCAAAGAGAATGGGTATACTTTAATGAAAAACGTAATATTAACATAGCGCAAACACAGCAGTCATTTAAATTAAGTCGCCCCAGAATTAGTCTGTAATCGGTGCTGTATCTTGTTTTCACCTGCATTTGCGAATTCCTTCAAAACTGATGTGCCTGTTACACATAGACATTTAAAATCTAAAATATTGTAAATAGGCAGCAAAATCCACGAGCATCTACACCCCCATCCCCCCACCCGAAACACTACTGACTGTTGTTTTCGGGTTTCCTCTGAATTCAAGAATAACATTATTTGATCAGATTAAAATTCAGAATGCATTCATCAATTCGCTTATATCATGTATATATACATTCCACTACTCCGCTGCTGTGCGGTTTTATCAGTAACAAAAAAGTAGAGAGATTTTCGAAACGTTGCGTTGCATTTATTGGACCTCACGTATTTTCCAATACACAACTCTGAGCATAAATTGCTATTGCTAAAACAACTGTAGGATCAATCAGTCACTTAAATTTACAAAGCCCTTAAAAAGTTACGCGTTTTGAGTTAGGCGTATTCTCCCCTCAGCAGCGCGCTCACGGAAAAGAAGGCGCGGCCGTGCAGAAAGTACAATTAATTAATCAAACAAGAAAGGGGGTTACGCCCTCAATGATTTTAGCAGCAAGCAAAACGTGGATAATGGACTAATTATTTTACTTTGTGGACATAATTGAAATCCACAGAAACCTTTATATGGCGGTAGCCTACTACGCTTAAGCCTCATTCTCAGGAACGCAAAACCGAAATGTTTCAGTGTTTTATGCATTTTTTTTTATCTTATTAGGTATAATAACATGCTGTCATTTATAACTTTGGATTCATGACCATTTTCCACAAATAGGCACTAGCGTTGCAGGTTTAACATCAAATACCACAAAACTAGATAAAAAAATAGATAAAACTTCACTGTAAATAACCCACAATAGACGATCAATAAGTATATAGGCCATTAACATGTATGTGAAATTGATTTGTATTGTCAATAGTTTTACTCCGCAACGGATGAACTACCACAGAGGGAAAATCTATATTTTATACAATAATATAAAGAAAGACTATCGTCAAACTAATTTTAAAAAGGAGAGAAAGGTGATATGTTACGGTAATGAGTTCGTGAAAATGATCCATTGTGTTTAAAATGGAATCCATATATGTCTACATATATGCCTAGAGCGCTTGCATGGGAGAATCAATCCTCAAAATAATATTTTATTGTAGTGTTGACGTATTATTCTATTCTCATACATTAGTTGCCACAGAGTAAGGAAAGTATTGAGAACAGAGAGAGAGAGAGAGAGAGAGACATGTACTCATATCTTTGTGGGGACCGTCAATTCATTATTATGGGCAAAACTGTAATCCCAACAATGACAACCTTAACCCAAACCCAGCCCTAACCTTAACCATAAGTAACCAGACAAAATACAAGACTATTGGCAGTTTTAGTTTTTAGATTGCAGTCACAGATTTTTATTAAATTGAGTTTCCCCTTGTGAGGACAAAAAAGTGGTCCCCACAACATCAAAATAACATCAAAATTTTTATCATATTGTGGGGAAAGAAGTAGATTTATCCCAGAGCAGACATGTGATGACACTATTCTGGTGAAAAGGTTTCGGATACACCATGACTGGTGCATTATCTGTTAATGAGGCCCTTCAGGAAAGGTGAACCAACACAGAACTGAAAGCACCAGTGACTCAGGGCAAAACTTTGGCTCAGCTGATTGGTGGCTTGTGACCAGGGAGATCAGTCCAAAGAGCTGTCACTTGTGTAATGAAGATGTGCTTTGAGGGTGACATCATGGGTGACATGAGGTCTCGTGAGAAGGTGAGTAAGATTCAGCTCTTGTTGTTATAAGGTGAATTCATTTAGTCAGTGTGGGAGGGGCATGGGTACTATGGCAGATTCAAGGGGCCCAGCTTTTGACATAGGCCCATGAAGATGTAAAACCATACATAAAATTGCATGGCGGGGCTGTACTAACATTTTTTTCCAAGAAGTCCGGAATTTCTAGGTATGTCACTGCAGTTACTATAGCAGCACTGGCCTTTGGTTACTGCTGCCTGTATTTTGCTCTCCTTGCTGGCTTTGGCCACATAATCCTTCAAATCTATATTCACTTGCTTAGAATGAGAGATGGAGCAGCATTTCTGACAGCCTCTGACCTTACATGCATAAAGGATATCATAGGATCAAAGGCGTAGCTTTAGTTGCAAAATTGGCAGGGACCAAACCAGCCCCGAAACCCCCCGCCCCCTTAAACACACACAGTACGCCCACAATATTGGTAGCGACACACCTACAGGTATACTCGCCAAACCCAAACTGTCGCCCTTGCGTAGTATTACGCGTGGGAATGCCTCTTACGCTCACTACCGTTATTAAATAGTTCATTGAAGCCCTTAAAATCACACTGAAAAGGCTTTTCACCTAAATATACAGGGAAGAATCAATGTATTCTATCTTATAGTTATCAATACATGAATCGAAATATCGACTCTTCTTAATATATTTTTCCCAATTATTTTTAACCCGCAAAATGTTCGGTTCTGATTTCGGTGACACGTCACTAATATTCCGAACACTCCGGAACCCCTGGAATTTAAATTATCATATATTCTTTACATGTTTATCAATATATCAAGACGTGTAAAGGTACAAAAAAACCGAATTCAAATAAATTACAATTCATAAATTAGGCCTATTCTGACTACCTGATGGCATTATTTCTTAAACTATCCGTATTCTTATCAATCACCGAGAAATCAATACATTTCTTTTTTCATTTGCCAAATGAGTGACATGATTGGTGTGGTTAGGAACACGACTTAATTATATAAACAACAAAAAATGTAAAAACTTTATCCCACAGATTAACGTCAAGTTTTGGAGCAGTACCAATAAACGTAATGGCTTATTAATATCCCAAGAGCAAGGGGTGTTATTTTATTTAAGTTTGCCGTTTTTGAGTTTTTTATTTTAACTTTATTTATTGCAAAATAATCGACAGTTATGCTGCATATGCTTTAATGACGTAAGATATACACATACATTTGCTTGGAAATACTGACAAGACACACGTTGATGATTAAATATTCAGCTGCAAACACATTACATCAGTCAAATTGTATAAAAATTATATGATTTTTATTCTTCCGTAGCAATCAATCATGGAAAATTAAGGACGATTATCAAGAAATTATAATCGATGGTTATATAAATAATTTCTTTGTTTATTACACTGAACGTCATTTTACGTTAATATCAGCCTACATTAATGCATATTATACATGATGCACTTAGGCTACGTCGCATTTAGCGCATGTATTTGCTGTGTAATTACTGACGACGCGATTTAATCGTTAAATCATGAGAAGCTCCGTTCTAACTTCGGATCCTCCACATGCTCTCCTAAAGACTAGGAGCCCCCACCCCCACCCCACCCCGCCCCCCACCCCCCGAGCTGCGGATGGAGTTCATGTAATCTACGTCACATTTCCGGTTACCAACAGATTATTTTTTTTAATTCGTCCTCCAACTATGACATTTGCAACCTAAATGTATAAAGCGACAGGACCGCTTGGCAGATATCTGTAAATGTATCAAAATTGCCTATAATAAACTAAAAAATGTATGTATTCATTTTCTCAGTATTTTTGTTGTAAATCATACCAGAGTTTCTCAGTTACTGGGGTTCTCTATTGCTCAGATTTAAAAACAATCACTACATTGTCAAACACTTGCACAGAAATAAGAATATAATTCTAAACATGTAATTGTAAATATCCACCTTTTGGGTGAAGTTTCCATATATGTATCCACAATCTTTATTTAAACTTTATGCTTCCAGAACCGTCAAAGACAAGGACCGCATATAAAAATACAGACCTATATAAAATGCATTTGAGCGTCACTAACCTGCGTGCGTTTTCTTTCGCATCTTTAGATTTTCCGATCTTTCGATAACTTTCTCAGAACCACGGAATAGGCGTGAGAAAGGTTTTTCTCCAGTGTGGACTCTAATGAGCTTGTATTTGTTTAAAAGAGTTTCTTTCTTTCTCTCTGCACTATGGTTCCCAGTATGCTCAGCTTGGTCGGCTCCCCCGAGGTGCTGTATCGCTACATGGCTGACAAGTTCATGCACAGTCACATCACCGCTTCTCTGCATCCCCCCCCACCCCGATGGCGGTCGCTCCATTTGCAGACCACCTCGCACTTCACGTTTTTGCCAGGACCACCTAAGGAACGTCACCTGGATTCCGCTGAATGTTCAAAAGCTGGCAGAGAGTCACACACTGAATGACTGTTACCCGCTGGCCCTTGGCCGGTCAAGTCCACCACTGTAAGAGTTTGTTTCTGGGATCATGGTAGAGCGAAGACCATTTGCTTATTGAGCTCTTGGTAGTGTCGAAGAAGCAGTGGGCCTTTCGCGGTAGATGTGACAGAAAACGGTCGGTTTTTGCCTTCTGTAAGAATTAGAATATCACGGTGCTTTTCAGAAGTGCCTTAGTCCGAAGTTAATGTTAATTAGTTTGCAATAGATGGTTGTTTCAGAAGTATGTGATCCACAGCTGATGCCCACGGGACTGTTTTGAAACCGAGTAACAAGGTTCTGAAGATGGTAGAACCGAATCACCAACATAACTAGTGAAACACATCTCTGGATAGTCTGGTGAACTGTGCGCGGGGCCGAGTTTTAAGGCGCCGCCGGTGGGGTGTCTGGTGCTCGCCCCTGCCAAAGGTGGCAATATCACGCTGGGTTCGGAATTGCTTTCCCTACCTTAGACGAAAGAATCAGGGTAGACACTAAGCCGTGATAAAATTGTAATGTAAGCTGTACATTTGGCTATTATCTCTTAAAATCAGTTAGTGTGGTGTTTGGGTCTGTCAGTGAACCTTTATATCAACAACAGGGTGCTAGACATTAGATGGAAATGAAATTCCACGCGCTATAGTCTCGCATAAGCGCAAGTTAGCGGAAGTTGGTGAAAGTGCGTCCCGTGCAGTTCACTCTGTGCCCTCCTGATATGTGGCAATAACCACAGTAAAATGCTTCGAACCAGGCCGTGCAATATAACAGCACAGTATGCACCTCTGCTTTTAAAAGAAAGTGCACTGGGATTGGCTGGAATTAAGTGTGATTGACGCTAGGTGGGTATGTTTAAAAAGGACATAAATGTTCTCTGTTTGAAGTCCAAGCTAAGAAATATTCCAAAGAAAATCCATATAAACACATCGCGTATGAACTGTCCAGCTTAGCTCGCTCTGTAACTCATATGCAAAGTATTTAAAATATCCAGGATTTTTTAAATGAAAACAGGGATTTGGCCCAAAGTGCCGAAAGCGCAGATAGTGCACATTGCTATTGCGGTCTCCGAGAAAAATAGTAATAATGGTCATTCAAAGAAATATACCCACAATCTGTTGTAAGTCAGCACCGTAAACTCATAATATTGCACAAATTTCCGTGTTTCAGAATATTACTCAATTTGCACTCTTGTTTCTCCAGGATGAATGACATACATAAATAACAGAGATACAAAGTAAATTTGTATTTTAATTCTTTATCAAGCCGAAGTCGGTTTAATGCAGCAGACATAAATGAGTAAAATACAAAACACAGAAGTTGCAATAATTTCATTTTAAAGTTTCAAGTTAAAATAATTTCATTCAGGAAAGCGTTTGATGAGAGTTTAAACTAATAAGAACGTGTTTTCTGTAACAAGGCATTAATTAAGGCATATTACATTTTTCTTATATGTGTTTAAAATAATTTTTGGTGAACCAATTAACATAAAACACCAGGGGTGATAAAAAGTTGCATACAGCAGGATTCTTGTCTGAAATCTCTCTGGTTTGGCATCAGACTGAAGCACCAACCTACATTCCGCCAAATTCGGCTTGGCGCAATAATACACGTTTAGGCTGCGTCGCAAAGAAAGAGATTTATCATGTAAAGTTTTTTTTTTTAGTTTTGTAAATGAAATACACCAAAAACTGGACAACGTACCTTCTCAACACCCATATTCAGTGATGATATGGTGAATATTAGTTAAGTAAGTCTTCGGCAGTTAGACGAATAGGGCACTTTTATGTCCAAAAGTAATATTTTAAAGGATTTCTTGAAATCTAAACCGACGTTTGTGACTGGATATGTCTAACGACTATACGACAATGTCACCAAATTTCTAACTATGAAATATATTATGTTACGTTTTTCACGTAAGATATTAGTCAAAAGAAATAGATTCATTTCCCTGTAGCGTCTGAAATTATTCCTGAAATAATTCATCTTCTAAACGCGTATACTTGTCGGGTTTTTGTATTTGATCGTCATTATTATTTACACATTCACCAAAACAGGAAACTCTTTGCGCTGGTCTGATGGTTCTAAAATAGCATACGTATTAAATCCGTCATACTTAAATGACAGCTTAAACTTTATAATACTGAACCTCGGAGTCCTTGTCTGTAAGGGCCGGATTCAGTTAAATATCTGAGCCGACTACCCAAAGATATATCGCGACATCACTATTTTATTCACTGCAATAATAATTGATTAAAAAAAATGAACTGCTTTAAGTCCTCCTGACATCTTTTTAAACAAGGCATAGATTTGTTGTAAATTATAAATGTACTCTTGTCTACACATTTAGAAGTTTATTATAACGCTGCGGTTTAACTCTATTAATCGTTTGCTGTTAATTAGAATCAATGGATTTCCAATACATTCTAAAACGTGTAAGTATAAGCTAGTTCATCCTAGTTCACAGGTTTTTAAGTCTGTGTGTGTGTATGTGTCTGCGTGTGTGTGTGCGCGCGCGCGCGCGCGCGTGTGTCTGTGCATATGTGATTCTGTTTGGAATTGAATTACAGCGTGAAGTGACAGAGTGTTAAAGATCTAGTTATTTAAACAACATTGAATTCAAATAGTTGTTTAAACAGTTTTATTTCCGGAATTACTAAATGATGAAAAATATGATGCAAATGACGGCAAACGTCAGGCGTAAATTCGATAAAATTAGGAGGGAATAATTTGGAAGTATATGCTTGGAGGAATGGCGTGTGTAAAACTTCCTGTTGAACTGTCCAAATGAAATACGTGATTTAGTGTGTGTATGTGTGCGTGTGTGTGTCTGTGTATGTGCGTGCGTGTGTGTAAAAAACTGCTGTGGTTACTGGATATAAAACCATCGTTTTGAAAGGCTTGGGGCAATTCAACGTCTGCTCTACGAAGCGATGAGACCGCTTTAAAAATATCTACTGTTCTGTACGTGTATCTATGAATGTCTTGGTAGAATTGGTACATATATCTGAAGCTGTGTTTAGATTTAATTAACTCTTACGTGCAGTACCTCCACGCTAGCACTCAATATGGTATGTGTACTTTAACTACTAAAGTAAAGAACTTCAGACGACATCAGTAAAATTAAATTCCCCGATTAAAAAGGGATTCTTCTGGACCACCACCAAGTCACAGGTTGCTGATTGAGTTTATTGTTGCGCTCACACAAACAGTTTATGAGGTCGAATACACCTATAAACACTTTTAGTGAGTCTTCTGTTAGATAACAATCGGGGACACAGTAGGGCGCTTAAACTTTAACATCCGTCAAATATGCTACAGCCACATTTGAACATTATATTAAGAATCACACTTAAAACTTAAAGGTGTATATATGGGAGCAATGGACATAGCATTGGAAGTCAGTTACAGTTTAATAAACAAGATACCTACATATTGGAACGTAAGACATAATTATTGCCCACGTCCATTTGAAGCTGCGCATTCTGGTCCGGATCATACCGTAATTGTTATTTAGACTAAACTATTTGGAAAGTTTTTAAAACAAATTAGACTGAGACTTCAAAATCCGAAAAAAAAATCCTCAACAGTTAAATGGCAATGTTTGAGTACTTTTTAGTTTGGCCGTTATTGGGTTAACTGCAAGAGAAATGCCTTCTCATCAGTAATCATCAAGAGCAGACCTATAGAGGCGGTCGCTTTCGGGGATTGCTGCACTGCTCCAGTACAGTCAGTCGCATGCACGTGAGAAAGATTTTTTAAAATAAAATTAATTTAAAATACTGTAGTGCATGAAATCTGCATGGGATCCTTGAAGTGTAAATTTAAACGTAAACTAAAAATTCTTCTTCACTCTATCAGTAATCAGAAATATGAAACTGTAACTTTTTATATGCAGCTACAATTATTATTATTATTATTATTATTATTATTATTATTGCTGTTATTGTTAATACTACTACTAATAATAATAATATATGTAGCAGGTGTTGTTTTGCTAGCAGTAAAAGGGATGGTAATAGTGTAGAAAAATAGTATTTTATAATATTTTAGCGTGAATATTTAAAACTTTGAAATTAGACAGTTAAAACACAGCCACAATAATGCACACTATGTTTTCTACAACCAAAACCTATTTGTTTTTGCACGTGAGAAGATGTTACTACTTAAAATGGAATCATTAAATAACAAGCTATTTGAATAGGCTCCATGAGTGCATGTGTAAAACGAAGGACGGCGAATGTACAATATTGCTAACTTGCCAGCATTTTAACTTTCTCATTTCAAAAATAGGAGAACTGTGGCCTCACATCATTGTGTGATACATACTTATAGTCCCCAATAACATTTCCTTTAAGTTCTTTTTAAAGCCATTCACCTCAAACTTGAGAGTAGATGGTTAATTGTGTGGAGTCTCGGCGTAGCGTGTCGTGTGCTGGCGGTGTTCAGCCGCGTGCCACACCGAGGGAAAGCGCACATGCTTCTTGCCGTCACTTAGACTGTTCTACAAGCATTTAACATCATCCCCGTGTGGGCATACAGGCCGTTAATAGTAACCCTACCGTGCTGGGCAACTTCAACAAGCCAATAAAATTCCTGTAAGAAAAGTTAAGAAAACATAATTGCCTGTAATTTCTGGCAGTTAGAACAGGATGCAATAAAGCACGCGCATTGGCCTTTACAGTATTATTTATTGTCAGACATGTATACACACGTATCTGTGAGATAGAAGACTTTCTGAACATGCGTTATGTCTCAAACTTCAGTGATATTTCTCTTGATTTCCTTGTACAGAAAATCATCTAAAAGTATTGCACGGCTTTAAGGAAAACACAGATAAATCAACAAGGAGTTTACATCACAATGCTCGTTATAATCCAACCTTAAGTGTCTAGTAAATCATATAAACAACTGAACGTGACCGGTATTTCCTCCTCTTCCGCAGTGCATGCATTTGGGAGCAATAAAGCAACCCACCTCCAAATTGTGATCAAAGCGTTTAATATTCTCCTGGCACGTCTCTCACTTTATACAAACATTCTTCCACTATCTCCAGCCGTGGCTATTTTGTCGTAGACCGTTTAATAATTAGGAACATTATGCATTATACGAGTATTTTAGTAAGAAACTCACCTTAAAAAATTATTCACATTCTCGGCGAGCGTGCCCTAGGAATGAATGCTGCGTATATGGAAGGTTGCTGCGGAATGAACGGCTGATGTGGACGAATTCTTTTCTTTTTTTCCACACTTCTAAAATAAAGAATTGCGACGTCTTTCTGGATTAAGCCGGCCCTAGGATCAAGAACGGCTCGTAGTCATAAAGCGTCGCTTGTAGTATTCAACGAGACTATGAACTTGATGAGAATGTTTCCTGCGGCGAGTCGGCGGTCGCCCTGTGAGACTGCCGCACCAGCCCGAATTTTGAGAGACAAATCTGAGGATATAACAATTACTGCCATCTTTCTTTCTTTCCTTTCTTTCTTTACTTAGTCCCACACCCTATAGCTCTTTGGTACAAACGAACCCCCCTCCCTCACGGCTTCAATAAAGCAAGATTTCGGAACTCTGCCAAATGTACTCATGGCCGCGTGAAATGAAATGCAAGACAAACTGATAATAATTAATGAATAGGCCCACAATTAAACTATCACTACATTATCACCCTACACATGCGACAGGATTAAACAAATTTAGACATTTCGTAAATTTGTTTAATCACAATTAATTGCAAATATATTCGCTTTGAAATTTCGCGTTAGAAAACTCATTTCGTTTCAGAAGCTTTAGATTTTTTTTTTTTACTTCGGTGACGTTAAATTCGGGAAACATTCAATTACACGAGTGTTTACATAAGTTTCAAAAATTATATATACACACGCACGCACGATGTTGTATATAATCTGGCTATTTTTTTAATGCAACAGCTGCGGCGATTCGACAGGATAGAAGGTTGTAGCAACAGGAAAGTTAATACGCATACATTTTACGTATTGTACATACATACATTTGCTCCAAGTTTTTTTTTTTTTTACGTAGTCTGGTAAATAAAATATCTTAAGTCATTTTACATGGATACCACAGTTAGCTAGTTACAAAAAAGTAAGATTTATTCATGCGAGACATTCCGCTGCCTTACCTGCAAATAATACCTCGCCTAACCAATCAAAATAAAGCTTCGAGTCGAACTGCCATTTTCAATATCAAACTGTGCCAATCAAAAACTATCTAGCCAATTAATTTACTACGCTTTTGTCACGTGTCAGTGAGGTAGCGGGAATCTCATTGGCTACTGTAGGACTGCCTCCAGAGTTCATTTATGTGCTGGGAGTGAGTGATTGACTTTATCAGTCCAAGGACATCATTCACTTGGAAAGGGGGGGAAGTTCGATCCTCTTTTTAAAGGATCGCATTTGCGGGAGTTTTTTTTCCCTCCCCTAGTTACCGAGACAAGAAGCATTTTGTTTATTATGCGACGGTTTAGTGTTATCTGCTTTTAAAATTCTACACCATTGGTCACAGTAAGTTGCTAGTTTATGAACGTGAGTTTTAACATTTTGCCTAAAAGCCGCATCTTTTTCTTTACTTTGTATTTGTTTTGCTCTGAAATGACCATGCTGCTTGACAGCGGTCCACAGTTCTCGGCGTTAGGCGTTGGAGGCTTTGGGACGCCGAGGCATCATGAGATGGGAAACAGAGATCCTGGACTGGGGCTCAATCCCTTTGGAGATTCATCACATTCAGCTGCCTTCAAGCTCAGCCCCGTAGCTCACGATATTGCCGCCAGCCAGACTTCTGCTTTCACGGCGCAAGCCTCCGGTTACGCAGCAGCTCTCGGACACCATCACCACCACAGCAGCCAGGTGGGATCTTATGGCACCGCAGCCTTCAATTCTACGCGGGATTTTTTGTTCAGAAACCGTGCAGCAGGTATCGGAGAGTCTGCGGCGAGTAACGCGCAGCATGGGATCTTTGGTCCTTCGGCGGGGAGTCTGCACGGACCCACCGGGATCTCTGAAACGGCGGGACACCTCTTGTTTCCAGGACTCCACGAACAAGCCACGAGTCACACTTCGCCGACGGGACACGTAGTAAATACGCAAATGCATCTTGGTTTACGCGGAGATATTTTTGGAAGACCAGATCCCTACCGACCGGTTACCAGTCCTCGTACGGACCCTTATGGTGCTACCCAGTTGCACAACTACAATCACTCAATCAACGTGAACATGCCGACACATCATGGACCTGGGGCTTTCTTTAGATATATGAGGCAGCCCATTAAACAAGAAATGTCCTGTAAGTGGATAGATGAGAACCAGATGAATCGGCCGAAAAAGACATGTGACAGGACTTTCAGCACCATGCATGAGTTAGTTACGCACGTCTCCATGGAACATGTTGGCGGCCCGGAGCAAAGTCATCATACTTGTTTCTGGGAAGACTGTCCCAGGGAAGGGAAGTCTTTTAAAGCCAAATACAAACTTGTTAATCACATACGAGTGCATACTGGTGAAAAACCATTCCCTTGTCCGTTCCCTGGGTGTGGAAAAATATTTGCCAGGTCGGAAAATTTGAAAATTCACAAAAGAACACACACAGGTAATATACTTTAATGCTTTACGTTGATTTTGTGCTCTTTTCACAAATGCAATATGTAATATTTGACGTAATTAGTTTCCGTATAAAAATAGGATGTAGTGCATCCGAATGGAGCGTGAGGAGCCTTTTTCGTCCAAGAAAATGTTGAATCTCGTCTACGGTGTTGCTGGGGGCTTCCGCTGATTATTTATTCTAAAAAAATACTAGTCTCCAACATCAAGATTTGAATAGTAGAAAAGTTCACATTAAAATACTGTTGAATTTTGAGTGTTATGGGACTGTGTAAGGGTAAATCTAAGAAAGGCGCCTGCCTTTTGCTGACATTTGAGATTCGGTTGTTATTTGGGGCTTTGCAGCGGCCTCTCTGCCCATTGTGACCGTCACATCAGTATGTGTGAGCTACTACTCTTGGCCTAACGTGTTTATCCAAGTTGACAAACTACCTCCGCTAGTTACGGTTGTTTATTGGCTAGCAGTCTGTGTAAGGTTCTTGTTCCTTGATTATATTTGATTTTTCATTACTGCGATAGGCAACTACTATTTACGACGACTAGGTATCAAGATAAAATAATTATTATTGTAGTCTTAGAAGTCGCTGGAAAAAAATAACCCCATCTTGACTAAAGTGCTTATATTTAAGTGAACCCACTGGTGCATTCATAACTATGAGTATTAATATTTCTACTGCCGTTTCCCAATTGACTCTTATTCAGACGTTTACCGGGTAGCCAAATGTAAACTGCGGGTCAAAAACGTATCGTGTTTCCTTGCAGGAGTGTCAGTCGGTCCTAATCCTTTACCGAGTGGGAAAGTGAGAACGTGGGGTGAAAATGTTTAGTTAGGCTTCCAAGTAAGTTTGTTTCACGTCAAAATGTGTGTGTGTGTGTTTTTTTTTTCCTGCAGGTGAAAAGCCGTTTAAGTGCGAGTTCGAGGGTTGTGACAGACGCTTTGCAAACAGCAGCGACAGGAAAAAGCACATGCACGTGCACACTTCAGACAAGCCGTACATTTGTAAAGTCTGTGACAAGTCTTACACACATCCTAGCTCTCTCAGGAAACACATGAAGGTAATGCACCACAAACACATTTTCACCTGGTGTTAAGAAGGCGATCATTTGCAAAGGATACTGAAGTGATTTTATTTTAGGACTGGATTTAGTGTCGTTTGGTATATATATAACTTACTAATATTTTGGAATATGCAACAGCAATTTGGAACGATTATTATTATTATTATTATTGATATTATAGTAATTGTATAAATAATCTTGCAGGTTCACGAGTCTCAAGGTTCAGAGTCCTCTCCAGCTGCGAGCTCTGGGTATGAATCGTCCACACCACCCGCTCTAGTGTCAGCAAACAGCGAAGACACGACAAAACCGCCCTCATCAAGCATGCAAAACGCCCCAACACACAACGAGGGACTTCCGCCCAACTTTAACGAATGGTACGTTTGAAATTCAGCAGCAAAAGTGGACCAAAAGGTTAAAGAAACCCAAACCACTTGCACCCCGAGGTGTTTCAAAACGGTTAATGGAGCTACTTCACGAGGAGACGAGATGGCGTCAAATTCGCCGCGCCGTCAGCCCTCGTCCCTTCTCAGGATTAAAAAAAAAAGACTTTTATTCTGAGCGAGAGGTAGAATTATAAAAACACGACACTGCTTTCTAATAATCAACTAATGGAGAGGTCCGTGTTCAGCTGAAAGATAATTTTATTTTTACTTGTATTTTTTTCCTCAAAATCGTATTTAAAATAAATAAAAGGAATAATCCTTCACGATGGGTCATATAAGGGTGATGCTCAGGTCACCATTTAATTGATTGTTAAAACTTCACACAGTCTTAAAAAACGTGCCAAAGTCTTTGTCTGGAACTTGAACAACAATGAATATATGCTCGTGAATGTATTTCCATCATTTTATGCGGTCTAATCTTTTGTTATTATCCGTTTTCAGGTTGAGAAATGTGGTATTCGATTATGATTGTCACCCTTGAATAAACCGTTGCCTTTTGTTAATAACAATGTAAATACATAACCTTAATGCCATATTTATCCATTTGTAATTTAATTATCGGCATAAGTTCTGAAAATGATATTTATGGAAATGTTTTCTAACACTATGTACAGTTTTGAGTCGATAACATTAAAATTCTCAAATATAAAGCTCACATATTGCAATTGTATCTGTTTTTTAAATACATACTCTTGTCTCAAAACTCGTTAAAAAAAATACGCACGTGGATGGACGTCTGTATTATACTGTTTTATTCCCACTCACTGTTTAGCGTGTGAGGAAAGTTATAAAAACCTATCTTAGCCTTTCAGAAATCTGTTAATGCATTATATAGAGGCGGCGCTAACAATGTAGCATGTAACATTCAAACTTCCCGCGAGCAGTGTCGTGAACTTTTAACACATATTAATTTATTTTCATCGCTCTTCTGTTTTCCCATGCTATTGTGAAGCCTGTCTGATGGTGTTGTGAAAATATAAAATTAAAAGTAAATTTGAAGAAAAAAAAGTAAAGTAACGTTTTTGTCATGGGTTTAGGTAAAAACCGCCGTTGGTTTAGGAATATTGATTAGGCTCCAAGTGCTTTCCACCGTTATCTCAATGTACTTCCGTTTTCATTTTTACCATAATGTAGGCTTCTCCCCAAATACATACACCAAGTCATTTGTAGGCCTTCATGACTGCATAGTAACTGTATTTAAAGTGGGAAGTTGGGACGTTGCATACAGTTGTCAGACATAAATTCAAAATGATGTTTAAAGTAACGGGACTCTCGCTGTTATTTGAGGTTACAGAAAATAACCTCTAGGTCCGTTATTGTCCCAGCGTATATTGTCTTTGTAGATGTAAAGATGTGTTCCAGTGATTGCATTAATGTCACAGCACAGTAACTTAAAAATAAAAGTTTGTCTGTCAGTATCCTTGTTATAATGTAGTTTTTCTGTAAAATAAAAATGACCGATTATTTGTGTAGCATCATCAATGTATTAATAAACACTGGATTGCACTGTAATACATTGTCGATCGGAAAATTACACCGAAATAAAGCCAATAACTAGATGTCCGGTAAATGAACAAAACTCGTATTTTTATTTCCGTTTAAAAGACTTGTAAGTAGCGGACAGTGTAACTAGGGTCTGTTCTCGCGAAGGTCAGCACTTTCCGAAGTACTATGAAGTCGTTAACAAAAAGCAAATTACTTCCGTTCAGTATATCATAAACAGTCTAGGCCAAATTGAAACTCCAGATTCTTTGTTCGTCACTTCCCGCATTTTTAACCCTAACTCTCGTGATATTATTTAAAAAAGAAAACAACGCTGAACTTAGGAAAACACAAGGAAAATGGCACCCGAAAAACATTTCGTCGGCACAACTCTTTTTGAGAAATAAGATCATAAAATGAAATTCTGCTGTCTTTCATTTACAGTGTGACCTTAGACTGAAAGAAGACACTGAAATTTCGAACTAAACATACGCTTTTAGCAACAATGTTAAATACGCAGCATCCCAAAAGCAACCTAAAGCATCAAGGCGAAGTGCAACGACAACTGGACTGCTGGTTTTTTTAAGGCATGTATCTTTGCTGAGAAGATGAGTTGCAAGTGCAGTTCTTAATTTCTGCATATTGTAAGATTATAACTGGATTAATCAGTGAGTAGATTACATAAATAAATAACGTCTTATTTATTTATCGATGCCAGCAACACTTCCTTGTTGAGGTGGTGTACAATGCCTCACAATTGAGGGCCTCAGAGTGTTAAATAGGTACTTACTGGTAGAAAGTGTGCATGAGGGGACATAAATACAGTATTTAAGATGGGGCATATACGCAAAAATACGTAAAAGGGAGTTAACATACAATATTAATATCCACATTTTAAAGGCTAATATCCGTAATTGTGTTACAAAACAGTAGTGTTTTGTTTCTGGTATGGATAAAACACAAGAAAATGAAAATGTGATCTTAAAAAACAGCCCAAACTATGCAGACAGTCATAGATTGCAGTAAACGATGACAAAACGATAAACACTGGGGTCTTTCTTTACAACTTCTGTAGTTGTTCGGCCCTATCCATTTTATTTATGGATTATTTTAAGTAAATTTACATTCTCTTACACTATTATTTAGGTTGGAAACATAAATATGTTCAGAAGATGTGTTTAAATGTGTGGACCAGTATCAGACATGTTAATTTACATAATTATTTGTTAAAATGTAGCAAGTCTATGATTATAAAATACTTTATATTAAATGAAAGACAGGCTGCACAAATGCAGAAACGCAAATGCACTGGCACAAACATACAATATTATAATCCAGCTGCAGAAACGCAAATGCACTGGCACAAACATACAATATTATAATCCAGCTGCATAAACGCAAATGCACTGGCACAAACATACAATATTATAATCCAGCTGCAGAAACGCAAATGCACTGGCACAAACATTCAATATTATAATCCAGCTGCAGAAACGCAAATGCACTGGCACAAACATTCAATATTATAATCCAGCTGCATAAACGCAAATGCACTGGCACAAACATACAATATCATAATCCAGCTGCAGAAACACAAATGCACTGGCACAAACATACAATATTATAATCCAGCTGCATAAACGCAAATGCACTGGCACAAACATACAATATTATAATCCAGCTGCAGAAACGCAAATGCACTGGCACAAACATACTATACTCCAGATGCGGGTTTTTTTTGCACTATAACAACAGACTACATTTCCCTTTTTGCACAGGCACATATAATCTGCCCCGACAGATCCAGTTGCTGCACACTAGCATGAAGTTACAATATGGCGGCATCTGATGGTGTGGCCACCTAATAAAGATCCCAGTGAAGTCAGTGAACCAACTCGGTGTAAGATCTGCATGTTCATCTCAACCCAGTGCAACGGTGTCCTGTTTCACCAGACGACTATTTGCCCCTCAAGATAACTTAAATAATTTTGTTAGTGGTTTCACGAAGACTGCAGAATCAGTCGGTTTGCATTCTACATATGGTTATGATGAACAGTAAATGTGCTGTTTTCATTACAGAGTGCAAACTCAATTTTCAATTTGCAAAATGTCTCAAAAGGCCGAAAAGCTGCTCTGTCACAATGTTATTGGGATTTTTAGTGAGGCAAGACAACGAAAATCACACAATCATTTTTTTTAAGCCTTGCTTACATTTTTATGGCAATGAAAAGCACAGTTGCATTCAGTATTATATCATCTTTTGAAAACCATCAGAGGTTGCTGACTGAATGGAAAGCGACTTCATGCGAAAAGATAAAGCTTAGAAATGGGACACTTGTGGAGGGCAAACATTCATCTATATATTTGTTTAATACGGTATTTATACAACAGTATTTGCAGTATTAAACAACAAAATCAGTTAATCAAAATATCAGGCAGTAACCATCTTAAATATCCTATCTGGAGGAGCCAGATATTAAAGGGTCATTTATATTTTACACAGAAATGCACACTTAACAAACAGCCGCTATGCCTATATAAATTCGGATCATGAGGCCCGCTCTCTTTCCCGATGCGCCAGCCTACATGCGGTTGTCTAGCAGCTACATCTGACTATCTGCTCCTCTCCGTACACATTGACTAAGACTGTGTACCATAAAACAGTTTATAGGTGTGCAAGCGTGAAGATTCCTGCAGATCTTTGGAAAGGTGCCATCGAGTTTTTTTTTTTTTTTTGCGAGAACGACATACTGTGCTGCCTTTGACCTTCTGCTCAGTCGCACACTGGGTATTTGTAAGGGGAGCTTGGAAGCGCGGTCTGAGCGTATAAAATAAGCTGCCTCCGAAGCGCTTCTGTCATGGAATACAGTTTACGAGATCCTGGCCTAATATATAATGTGTAATGCGAGTTCGTGTACACCTCCAGATACGAAGCGGTTGCCCAGCGCCTTTCCCGTGCCTTATTTATATTTTTAAAAATCCTCCTATCCGTCCAATCAACCATCCATCCATCAATTTCCCATGCCAGATAGTGCTATATAAGTTAAAAACGGGTAGAATATTAAATCTACCGAAACTAGGTCTGTTTAGTCCGATTTATTTTATACATTCATCGAACACATTAGCCGAAATTCTAAAGTAAAATGTGACCCGATTAAACGCGTATGTTTGTGATATCACAAGTATAGGCCTACAAGCCACAAATTATACACAGCGTTATAAAATTCCAAAAGGCGCATTTCAGGATTTTTTTTTCCAACGTAAATGATATGTAATCTTTACGTATCTACAATAAAATTAATATTTATCTATTGACTAAACGCAAATCGTATCGTGCTCCTGATTCACAAGAAGTAATAACTGAATCGTGCAACATATATAGTGTGATTATGTAATATTATGGACTGCTGTATACTATTTAGGTTTTAACCTTAATTATGTAACCGCTAAGTTTTGATAACATGTTAAGCAATAATTACCACTGAATAGTTTGAGAGGCTCATTCACGTCACGCTGTGCTGGGAGTACTAACATTTATATGTGATTATTTAATTTCCTCTTACATGACTATAAATTTTGGGGTGGAATTATTATTTAATTATTATTAGTTAAGTGACCGAATTGTTCAGTGTTTAGTTTAAGAAGTCTCTATAACTTAAATTAATTAGCAACTTACAACTATATAATCGCTGTCTTACTGCAGGTCAGAAGTTCCTTTTAAATTAAACCAGTCCGTATTGTATATTATAGCCCATAATAGTATTCCATAAACTTTAAGCTGTTGTAGCAATGGGTATGGACAGTATTACGAAGGCAAAGAAACTTTTTATTGAGCCAAAGAAACATTTTACCTTGCAATGAAAACACCGGAAATTTAAACAAAGTTTCGCAACTTTGACGGTTAGTTTTTGCGTGGGGGAGTTTAAGGATTTATTGTATAATGCTGTAAATTAGGTGCGACTTACTCCATCTGTCATATCATATAATATTGGGTTATTCTCAATCATTTAATCCAAACTCAATCACTATTAAAATATTCAGAATTTAGCTGAAATGTACTGAAATGTACGTATAGGGCACAGGGCACTTGAATGAGGATGTTAATTTCACCTGTAATTTGCAAGTCAGGTGCTGAATATTCAATGAACCCTAAGGAGAATAATGCAGGATACGCTCATCAGAAAGATCCATTAGGACCTGCACCAAGGCCGCTGTGACTGAAAAAAAGACCGAACAATAGCATTGTCATGTACCTTGAATCAATGGACCTTAGACCACAGCCATTCGGGCACATGTCGTTGCACATTTCACTTGTAAGCAGTCGAATACTTTGCAATATACTTCTCTGGGTCAAATCTTCGTCATAATGTTTTGGTTTTGTATTGGGTGACAGTTTAAATTCGCTTTCAAGTGTAAAAGTTAAAGTGCAAGATCAACAGCAGCCCGGCTCTCGCCCGAAAGCTGTCCACCCCCCTCAGAACTATACAGACCTTACAAGGAAGATGCACCGCGTCAATACTGACTTATACTGACTGATAGCAAAATATACCTAAATAATCAATATATGGATATAGCAGTTCATATCGATTCTACATTTGTCGCCATTCACAATTTCCCCACCTTTGATTGATAGATAGATAGATAGATAGATAGATAGATAGATAGATAGATAGATAGATAGATAGATAGATAGATAGATAGATAGAATTTGCTATAGGTAAACGTAGATATGCTAAATGACATGCATATTTAATACATGAATTCCACACATTCTTTCAACAGGACAAGTGGTTCCTAAATCCTTATCTGTTCACGCGCTGGAGGTAGTCTAACATTAGTTAATGTCAAGCTGCTATTAAATGTGATTTATGTGCTGCGTCTTTTCTGATTTGGGACTCATCATGTCCCTCGTGTTCATCTGTTGCTTATGTGTGTTTTGGTTTATTGTAACATTCTCTCAAAGCATTACATTGTTATTAATGCGAAATTAAATGTCTACTTCCTTTAATGACAATTTAGTACTAATGTTACTTCCTTTAATGTCGGGAAGATTTTAATGCTCGGCTACAGCAATTTTAATTCTTTATCATAAGAAAATGTGTCCTTAAGGATTTATCCTCAAACCTGGCAGGCGAGGGTGAGTTAATGTGTCCCTAGAGTGTAAGTTACAGCGGTTACGCCTTATTCAGCGAAGCAAATGTTGTGCAATGGTAATTCAGCTCTTCACAATGTTGATCGTCTTATTCAGTCCCATTGAAAGACTTATTTTAAAGCAATTGACATTTTTTGACACTTCTGCGATATAGATGCACCCCTCACGACTTTCGCTTCTAAAGCTATCGTTAAGGTGACCTTATTGGGGTTAGTAAGTCTAGACTAATTGCTGACACGATCTGATGAGGTACTTCAAGCGTTGCAAGCTCACTGGACGTGAATGGCTTTGCCAGTCATCGATAACGTGCTTAAGCAAGGTCAAGACTGAAACTCAGTTAAATTTGCTTCTAACTTTCACGTTAGCTATCGAACATGTGTTAATTAATTATGACTTTTCAGAAAATTAAAGACACAAGTGATACTCCCTTAAATTACGTGATCAAACGGCAGGTATTACGCAAAAGCTAAAATAATTAGCCCTGTCACACACCGCTTAGGATCAGTCTCATTTATCTATTTTCGTCCTTTTTGTAAACTGCGGCGGCCAACGATTTTTATTTTGTACACATTAAAAGCAAATTTATACGAGTATTTTACCGAGGGAAACGCGGACGATTAGATAGTTGTTTGAAAATCTTGTATCACTGAAGCTTCTGCTGGTAAGTTTGCAAATGAATAGCCATTCTGCATCTTTTGTTGTTTGCCCCTACAAATTTCCCACTGAGTGCCTAGCCTCAAGGGACAATTAAAAGTACAGATCAGTGCTTTACAAGAACCTCATCCCTTTTGATTAGGGCCCAGTGAATATGCAGGACTGAAGAAAAAAATGAATGAACTAATGAATGAACGAGGGGAAATGAATATCCAAAGATCTTTGGCAGAACTGAAGGATCTGTAAAACATTGCTTTTAGAATCCAAAGATTAGTTTAGTAATTACTGACAAGGCTATTTATCCATAAGATCTAATATAATCTCGAAAAAAGCTCTTTGAACTTTGCAGCTTTTTCCTGGGAATGCTTAAGATGAAGCATTAATTCTACATTAACACGTTTTTAGAATATAATTTCAAAATGCATCCAAAAGAGGTTTGTGCAGAGGATGACAGGCTGACCAATCAAAGCGTTTTCACTCTCACAAACTCACAGATGCCCCAACAGCAAGAAAAGCTCATATTTTAAAATGTTTTAAACTTGGCGAAAATGCGATGGTTCCTGTAGCGTGCGTTTTTACACAAGTTCAGCACGTACCTGTCAACCTAAAATAATATCTCGCGTAACTTTAGCACAATCACGCGCATAACTTTTTTCAAGATGGAAGCAAGTTGTAAATTGCAAAAATGTTCATTGAAAACGTATCACCCAACAACAATAAAATCTAAGTAAATGTGGGAATTCATTTAAATGTTTTACTGGAGCTTTCAAATCCTTGGCGTCATAAGTACACGTATCACATAAAACAAAATTGATAAATATTTTTTTTGGCTGATGTACAAAGCGAAGTATTTGGCCTACAGCTAAAGAAGACAGACTTGATTAATTTGTCATCTTATAGGTCTAACCTCCACCTGTGTCTTTATTTGGTGATCACTGGACTAAGTTCTTAATCTACAAGCTTCTTAAGGAGGCTTCAGATTTACCCATCTTAAATGGGCCCAGACAGGGCTTTGAGCTTTAATTGAATAATGATTGAACAACAACTTTAAATCTCTGCAGAGCACCCTTCATGCGTCCAGTATATTTAGAGTGTTAATTAGACAGACCAAAGCCACAGGAAGCTGATGTGCTGATGGCCTGCCACTGTACTGCACTGCCACTGTACTGCACTGCCACTGTACTGCACATTCTGACCACACTTTGCAGCCAGCAAGTGATTCCAGTGCACTTTCCATGGTGTTTACTCAAAAAAAATAAAGCTGTGTATAAACACTAACACATTTTTGTTAAAAACATTTATTTTCCTTGTGTTTGATCTCGTGTTTCATCCCTGGGCTCCACAAAAACGTTCGGCAACTTGCTTTATCTGCAAAATGGGCAAATATTTTGCTTCCATCATTTTCACCATGAAAATATGGTTTAAGAAAATAGAACTAAGAAAATAAAAACTTTGTGGGCGTTTGGCGGCCTCTTGCATAACTGGTGTGCAACAATGTATATATTGTCTTAAGCAGAGAAGTTTCTAGCTATTGAAAAATCAGGGGATCAAGTTTTTTTTTGAAGGAAGATTGGCAGGGAGGCTAAAATATTCAGGACTATAACCCCAAGTGACCGGCCCTAACGACACTCGTGGTCTTAAGCATATTTCAATGTCGTAATGATTTTGTTTTAAAATCTATTACTGTGAGCCTCATAAAAAAGCACTGTTTTAAGAAGTAGGGGTGCATTTCAATGGTTCTCATTTCAGGTAAAATAGCTTGAGGCCTGCATATGTACACGAGAGCAAGTATGTTTTATGGAAATATTTTTGCAAGAAAACAGAAGTGTAAACAGAACACAGCAGTTCTGCAGTCAAGGCCAAAAAGATGACTGATGGAAGTCACACAGTTGTGTGTTTGAAATGTATGAAACTACTCACGTAATCAGAGGCTGTGGGCAATTCAGAGATGCCACATCACTTAGCCACATGTTTAAAGTCGGAAGATGAATGAATGTATGGATGGATGGATGAGAAATATTGTACTCTTCCACAAGAACAGACTAAAATAAAAACATCTCAATAGCACATAAAGGTTTTTTTTGTTTTACCTTCACAAATTACTTGAGATAATTTTCAAACATTTTCTCATGACGAGAACGACTGAAACTCAGCTCACTCTGCTATCAGTCATCGTTCTTCACCGAAACAGCCATCCGATTTTGAGAAGTTTGAATAGCTGGTGACAGACTGTCGTGGAGGGGGGCTGATCCTTTTCCAGGACCTTCACCTGAGGCCAAAATCTTTGAGATGGTAAGCATGTGACATACTACAGAGTGTGAAACAGATGCAGAGGTATTTCGTTGGACGTGACGGGTCCATCCCTGCAGCCAGCTGATGAGTTGATCCATAGGACAGTCATAATAAGAGTGTAAGGAAGAAGCTGCTACCCTCGGTGATCTGCCGTAGGCCTGATCAGTATCTCACTGGGGGAGCTGGGAGCTGTGGTGCGTCCCCTGGAACCAAAGCCCCTCCCTCACGCTATAAACAAACCAAGCAAAGTGCGTCACTACCGCAGGGCCCACAAATGAGCAGCTCACCGTAACTCTGACACTCAGAGCTGAGAGTTTCCACAGCTCGGAACGGTTTGGCCGCGCAGGACGAGGCAGCTGCTATCGGAAAATCACCACGATTCCCTTTCCGTGTTTCTTCATTCTTTTTTAGTTCACCTTCAGGTTGTCTCTGACTTCGTGAACACTGACGGAAACCCAGCGCTACTGCTAACCAAACCTCGCACAGGATTCCGTGCTTTCTTACTAACTGGTAAAAGGAAAGGCTGGTGGGCTCGATCTGGCTAAGCTCCCACTGGAACGTCATGGCAAAGCAGCAGGAACTCACTGCACCTTATCTATGACTGTAGTAATGTAGTAATATGCCTATTACACTTTACTTTATAAAGTCTCCTAAACACATTGACCACAAAATGATTACTATGCATATAATTGAAAGGCAAACGGCTTATATAATAAGGTTATAAATGTTCTCTTCGTGACAGAGAGAAGTGTGCACATTTTCAGCAGTAATGCATTATTCATTATTCTGCCATAGCAGCTTAGGTTGTGTTAATGTCACACATTATAGACACTCCGTCACACATTTAGACATGAATCTGAGGTATTACTGAGGTAACAGCCTGTTTAAATACACCGAGACGATGCCAGATCTGTTTCTGGAGACATTTACTATAGTGTTGTTTATATATAAAAATGCATATCCCAGTATATCCCTATCCATACACATACCTCCCAGTGGGACCTTTGACGGAATATTCAGTACTTCGGCTCAGGATCAATGAACAATCAGCAGCTGTCTTCGCATTTAATAGGAGGGATGCTCTGTGAGTAGAGAAAGACGTGTGTGCGGCCCGCAAATGAGGACACGGTGCAGAGGGAGAGTGCTGTCTGCACCCAGAAGTCGACAGAAACTTTCTGTTCCATCTCAGCTATACATGTGCCCTGCCAGGGTTCACAAACACTAATCTTTAGAATCACTAGCAAAGAATGAAAAAGAAAACTAATGTGTTAGAAATTACCTGCATATCTTACTACTACTATTCATGTTTCTGAAAACAACAATAATGAGGGTGATGATGGTTATTCATTACATGACAGTTATACATTACAGGTAAACAATGAATTGATGTTGTTACATATTTTATGGTTCTTGTCTCTGCCTTCCAGGCTCAGCTGGGAAGACATCAGGTTATTAACGACTCACTATACATGTGCCTGAACCTCTCATTGGAAGTGAGGCTGACAACCTCAGTCATTAAACAGCTCACTCTCAACTGTAAATAGTGTAATATATAATGACCTTCTTTAAAATCATAAGATCAAATTGCATTCGGTTCAGCCGAGAAGTGCGTTGTGTGTGTGTGTGTGTGTGTGTGGAGGCGGGGTCTGCTTCACTATCCGCCATCACCGACATTCGTTTTTTAATTGCGCTTGATTAAGCTGATGTACACAAATCAGAACGCTTAACCCGAATAAGAACGCTAATTTCATTTTACCGTTATATACACATACATACACGGGTGATTGGAAAATCGCGGGCAGGTTTGAAGAGTCCGCTGTCACAATCTGTTACAAATGTGCGGGAACAGCAGCCTGGCGGGGCCCGGGTCACGGGGCCCGGGGCCTCACTGAAACGAATCAGCACTTCACCAAACGCTCCTACCGCTAAAGTCACTGGAGTTATTTAGAGCACATATCACAATCAAAAGGTCCATTAAACCTTGCAAGGTAAATGCTGCACTTCCTTGACACTTCATTATCTCAACAGCGACACAGATAAATGCCGATAATCTCTGTTACTTTGTTACTAATCAACTGTTTTGACACAAGGAACCGCCAGCACCTACATTTTCATGCAATGCGCAATATGCATAACTAATAGTAATGGTTTAACGTGTCTGGCACGAAACTAATCAATATACAAATAAATGCCAAATTCTGTCCACGTTTGTACCTTTATTCCTGTGCGATTTTTTGGTTGTTACCTAAATAAGGTGAAATCTAGGGCAATCACACTCAAGTAGGCTGGTTGTCCGAGTCAGTGAAGTGTGAAATTGCCACCGCAGACAGCCCAGATAATGGCACAGAAGGAGACTAATGCTCTTGCTACATTCACCGAACATTTTTATAATGGCTAAATTAGGAGTGGAAAAAAATGGATTTCCTTAAACTCAGCTCATTTTTATGCGGCCGTTTTTCATTCGTACGTTTTTATTTTGTGATTTTTTTCCCCCAATAACGTTCTTCATTTTCTTCTTTTTTTTCTGTTTGCATATTTCATTAAGACCGTCCCCAAACTTAGACTGGATTACATCTGATGCACTTGAACAAGCATCTTAAAATGAAGCAAACGGGATCAGTAGCCAGGATGTAGGAATTCTCGGAATGTATATGGTTCTGAAACGAAGGGCCCTTTTCCACTGGGAAAGCAGTGCCATTAAGAACTCAGTCAGATGGGACAGCAGAATGCTTAATAATGGCAATTTACAAACAAGCTAGAATTCGATCGTCGCCCATCCCCAGCGTCAGCACCCTCAGGTTGTTTCAGGAAACCTGTTGGGCCTTCTGACTTCTTTATGTGATTCCCTGTTGCCTCACCTATATAGATAATAAAAGTATCAGCTTTCTGTATGCATTCTTGTCAGCCCCCAAACCCCCCCCTGTCAACAAACCCAACTGCACCTTTGCGTCATAAGACTCCACACCAAGCATTCTGATCATTCCCCCCCCCCCCCCCATGATTAAATTCCTCCCATTGTTTATTCCAGCAATGGCCGTTAAGCTCACATTCCTTTATTTTTAAATAATTCGCGTTTCAATTACGACTGCGTAACATTTATTTGAAAATCTTTGATACAGTCGTCCATTGTGATTCTTTTATTACAAACATTAAGCTTTGCTTTAGCTGTGCGCTTTGCGTCTAAAATCTAAGTCTTTTTAATTTGATGAAAAATAAATGAGCCACGACTGTTATCTGAATGTCTGCCAACACACTACAGCAGCTGCCTTTCTAAAAGGTACAGGAATCATTTCTTCTACTAATGTGCCTTTGGATTCATTCAAGGTCAGCGAAGACTCTACAGTATATCCGATTCAGCACAGTTATGTTTGTCAGACTGCAGTCCACTTCTATTTTACACATCTAACCCTAACCCCGAATAGCTTCCCTAATTCACCGACTCACTCCTTTAACCCACGTTGCGGATCCTGAATATTCTGGGGAATCATAATTCTGATGGTCGAGATCTGACTCTATCCATACATTTCTTTTCCCTGCGGTTCAGAAATTTATTCAACTTCCTCAGCCTGCCGACATAAGTTTCTCTTCAGAACCGTTTCTCTTCATAGTATCTCATCTGATGTGAGTCATAACGCATAGCATTTACAATTAAACTGTCCTGATTGCTCTCAGCTCCTCTCACAAAATGACACACTTAGCAGCTGCTTACTAATCCTCAAAGACAAGGAATCAAAGCCATACATATTGGGGATTACACAGACACCGCAGGACAAATAAATATTTTAAACATTTGCAAAATACAGTTTTAGTTTTAAGTGGTGCATTTTAATGCACAAACGCATAGCCAAAAATATTGCATCAGTATCAGTAACAGCTATGTTGCACCCCTGCACAATATTAACAAGTCTGTTCTCTACAGGAGGGCTGTACGTTTAAGGACGTTGCTAAGAACATCTGTAAAACATTCCAAGAACATACCCAAATGCATGCCAAGCAGAAATAAAATTCTGCGCAGATTCTAATTCATTTTTTTCCTCCAAAATTTATTAATGAAAAGAACTGACAGACGTTGTAGGAATGCGTACTATAATTTATTTATTTATTATTACTATTATTATTATTATTACTATGATTATTATTGTTGTTATTGCTATTATTACTAAGAAGAAGAAGAATAGAGAAAGTGTTCAGATCCATCCATCCATCCAAGCAAATATCAGTTCTCGGTGAGATCCCATTCAGAAAAGGGGACAGGCGCCAAATTTAAAGGCTAGATTTGAAGTTTAGCAACTGGAAAGATGTTTTACCAACCAACACAACTACAGAGGCGACATCCAAGGCTGTTCTGCTGTCCTTCATCATTCAGATATATGTCCAGACGATGTGTATCGTCACCAAAGCGTGGAAGAATGACATGATCACCAATACCAAAGGCAGTCTTTGTGTTTGCACCGCTTACATTAAGCCAAGCCGCACAGCCCCTCTCACCCCGGACACGTAACCTGCGTTTCTCCACAGACGAGGACAGGGTTACAATGTAATGTCGTGGGCACAGAGAGGGCATGGAGCATGGCCAACCTCGCCAGCACCATCACTTTAAGGCCCACTGATGGCATCTTATTACGCCCCTTGTCCTGTCAGGCTGCTGTCTTTTCATATCGGCCCATCAGAGGCCTAGCAGATCCGGCTCGGACTCCGCGCGGAGCGTCATTAGGCCTGTCATCTCCAGCTCCCGCAGTCACACTCCAGTTATTTTCTCAGAAAATGGTGTCCAATTAAAAGTAATCAGAGGCTGATAAGCGAAAAGCTTTTCTACCCCAGTGCATTTTCATCTTTTTTTTTCTTGGTCTGCCTTTTCAAAATTTCCCTCTTTAAAAAATTATTAATTTGGGACATCTTGAGTGCTCCTAGATTAGCATTAAAAAAAAAAGCCCAGTTTCTGTTATTTTCCTCAATCATTTATTTATTTAAATGTCACCGGAGGTGTGAGTGTGAGGGAGGGACAGGCTACACTTCACAGGAGCAGATCCCATAAAGCCACAGTACCCTTTCTTCACGTTCCTTTTCGTAATATTCTGCAGATTTTTAAGCTGATTTAACAATAGAGTGGGATCATTTATTACAGTTTTTCATAGCTAATCATTCAAAACACTCGTATTTCCTGAATTCCATTGTCTGATCTTCATGTTTTACTCTGGTTTGCCAAAGCACCCAAATACATAAAAAATGAACCCATGAACAATTAAAAATGTAAGAGTTACATTTGTGCCATTTGTATATGTGCATGTGAGTCTTTATTTCACAATTGAATAAATAAGCCACGTTTCCCAGCATTGTAATGCAGACTGTAGTGCACAGATACCCTCAATCTTTATTGATTGGGAAAATACAAAATTATTAGTATTTACACCCCGATAACGATGGTGCTTCATGCTCAGTACTGACACAAGCTGATTTCAAAGAAATACTTCAAACCACATTTATAGGGAAACATCATCGCGTCAATATTTCTGAGGTGAGTTTGAAAATAGCGACTTTCAGTGGAAAACACGCCGTCAGGTTGACGTATCACTCACTGTTGATGATGACCATTCAGAACACAAGGCATGCCCCCCCCGCCCCCCCCCCATCAGAGCGGATACCCCAATGT
>JAODJX010000051.1:7790049-7803831 GCA_026776945.1 Isichthys henryi
GTGTGTGAGTGTGCCCTGCGATGGACTGGCCCCCCATCCTGGGTTGTTCCCTGCCTCATGCCCATTGCTTCTGGGATGGGCTCCAGACCCCCCGCGACCCCGTAGGATAAGCGGTTTGGAAAATGGATGGATGGATGATTAAGGTTAGGGCTGGGTGGGGATTAGGGTGTCATTGCTGGGATTAGGGTTTTGCCCATAGAAATGAATGGAGAGTCCCCATAAAGATACATACAGCTCTCTCTCTCTCTCTCTCTCTCTGTAGCACTAGGTTCGCGTTCTCTGCACAGCAAAAAGTCACAAAATAAATGTTATATTCTACATACAAACTTTTTTAAACCAAAATAATATATTCCCGTGTGACCCCTTTGTAGTCACCAACATTTTGATTAGCAACTGCATTTTAATTCCACATTGTAGAGCGCAGACAGGTCATGCTGTTTGAGACCATTGAAGATGCAGGGGATAGTTTCAATTTTAACCACCAGGTGGCGTTTATTGCACCCGGACCACACACGCGCAACGGTGAGCACACTTAGGGCTGATTTATACTTGACGCTCATAACGCATCACTATTTTAACAAATAGCATTAAACGCTACACGAGACATCACAATACACACAACAACGGCACAAGAGACGCTAACTATACAGGACTATTCGCATTATGTAGACGGCTGGCATCGGTCCAACATACCACGCTGCACGATGAATCATGCAGTGCATTCAGTACGAACGAGGGAATCAAGCACAGCAACTGGACCATTTCTGCTATGATTTTCTAACAGTCTGTGAAGTGCTTCCAAAAAGACATTTTGGAAGAAGAATAAACAATTTGAGTCGCCTAATATAATTAAATAAATGCTAAAAGTGATAGAATAATTTCACATATGTAATAAACACATACGTGACACTTCAAAGGTTGGAGTAATTGCCAGATGTGATTGACTTAATTACTACAAGTGGAATTTTACAGAAATCATACAGTAATGCAATATGTTTATATTCGTACATAATCGTCATGTTGTCAAATATTTTCAAGGCCATCCTGGCCAAATTGGGGTCCTAAGCAGAATTTTAATTTGAGCCCCCACCCCCCCATTACAAAATGACTGTATCACGAAATGCCATTTAGGTTTACAACCTTTGTTAGTAGGAATGAATCAAATGAACAGCCTCTTTCAACAATGGAACAAGCCTTTTACAGATGCACACGTCTGCAAGAGATGGTGACATTTTACCTCCATAAAAATAGCCCTAAACTTCTATTCATAGCATAGATTGATGGGCTATAAACCTGAGACAACATATGACCACCAACTGGTCAATTAACCATCCTTTTCCAACAGAGGTGAATGTGTATGCAGTTAACAAGACATTCAATAAATGATAATCAGGGCCGCTGGAAAATTTAATCTCCAGTCCACATCTAGACAGAATTATCTGTCTCCTGATTAGCAGGGTAGCAGTTGGGGTGTTTATGCCACAAAGTTTTTCTTTTTTATTTCAACAACATACCCACCTTCAAGTGAAGCATGAGCCTCCTCTAGTTTTGACTTTTTCTTTGTTTTGCTGGCTCCCGGTTCATATTGCCGTTTGGAGGCCATCTCTCCACCTGCATGGATCCAACTGCCTGCCGGCGCATTTGACCGCTGATTGGTCAGATGCTGCCTGCTGTCAATCACTACGGCAACACCTGCGGTGTCAGATTACTTGTCTGCTTTTTGTTCTCTCCTGTCTTGGGCCGACTTGGTGCTGTACGCGTCTCGCAGCAGCGATGCGCACCCTTTGCGCAATTGCAAAGAATGCGTCCCCTTGCGGAAAATGGGGCCCCCCGTGGATGGTGGGGCCCTATGCACAGCGCACATTCTGCGTGTAGGGAGGGGTGGTGCAGAATATTTTTTCTTGTACTGTAATGCAGACATCCCGTCTTTCCCGGACATTCCAGCCAAGGATTGTCAGCCTGCCCGTGGTAAGACTGTAGGCTGCAGTTCCAAATATCATGTCTATGGTTTTAAGGCTCTGCAATATGACCAAAATCTCATATTCCGATATGTCACCCCAAAATGGGGGGGGGGACTTTGGGACCCGCCACCGCAGAGGACTCACCGCTGCCCAGTGCGCCTTCGGGACTTTGTGGGGGTTCCAGGACGGATAACCCCCTAAGGGGGAGGGGCAGTATAGCGCAGAGGTACAAGTGTGCAAGTGTGTGTTGTCTGAGTGGTATGATAATAAACGCCATCTGATGATTGAACCCTGAACTATCTCTGCTGTAACATTATTGAGAGCATGGCTCAGTGACCCACTATTACAACATAGAAGGGAAGTCACAAATGTAACATGTGTCAGAATTTGCCACACTTTATTCACATACTGCATATCCCTCATTCCGGGGCATCATTAGGCCTATTTTAGAGGGGCTTTATCAAAAATAAATATGTATTTATTGACATAAGTAACATAATATATATGTTTGCCATTGCCCCCCTAGTAAAGACTGAGCCATCCCTATCGATTCATCTCTAACTACAGCCCTGCCATCATCCACCTCCTTCATCTAGTATGCCTTAGCTGGGATGTCTAGTGATGCATTATCTATATAAAACATAAAGTATAATACGCATTTAAAATATGCAATTTCAATAAGTATCTTCAGTAATCCGAATGACAGCTGAGGCTATTTCAGTTACTTAAAAATATTGAGCCACTACTTCGTATTCCCCTTTTTATATTCTTTTGCACATTTAAAGCTTTTTTGAATGTAACTAATAGGACCTAAAATTTTACTGTAATAAACATTTTACATTGACACAGAATCATTTAGAGGGAGGTTGTGATCAGTCCAGTCAAAACCACCTAGGGACGGTTTCAAAATTGGATGAGTATTTGAATCAGCTACTATTAAAACAACTGTAGGACGTGATAGATATAATACTAATGACAATGTTCATTATAACTAGGAAGCGCATGCGAAGCGGGAACACACTTCCGGGTCACGGCGGTGTCGCGAGCCCAGACACGTGACCAGTATAAAGAAGCCCTTGGTCTTTGTGAGCCTCTCACTGTGCGCCATATTCGCCCTGAGGTGAGTGTGTGTCTTTTCTTATCGTACTAAATCCACCTCGGATATATTTTGAGTGGGTATCATTATTTAGTTTTGATGGTTATTTCAGTTTCGCACGTTGTTGACGAAATGCTCGATGGTTTAATTTGCGCCCGTGGCTTGCATGGTTACTTGCGTTTTCGTTCGGGCGCCATTTTATTGAAAATCCCGCATTATTTTCTTGTCTTATGTAACGGACTGTGATTATGTTAGACCGCTTTATGTGTTTATGTCGATCTAATGGTCGATCTGTTGTGACATATTAAAATGAAAGTCTCGCCGTTTATCTGTGGCGCGGTAACCAGCACACCGGGATCGATCCTCCATTTTGCCCTGCATGTTAGAGAATCCCGGATTTTTCCTGATCTTCAAATAAGCCGAATGTGGCTTTTTCCCCGCACTTCGGTATCCCTGATCACTGTTGCAAACTATTTCTAAAGTAGAAATGGATCTATCAGTCATATACTTTAGGGAGGCTTTGGTATAAAGCCGTTTTATTTTATTTGCGCGTGTGTAGCAGCATGTTGCTCTGCTTTTGGAGTCCATGTTGGGCTGAGATTCCGTCGATGTAACATGCTTTCGTTTCGCTGAAATCTGGTCAGACCCACTGTGCAATTACTTGGAAGTTACTAGAAAATTATTACATGAGTTATTAAAAATATATATACGTATATAGGCCACCGCGTGGTGGTTCTGAATTTTTGGCATAGCTCGAATGAATTTGTGTAGGTCCGTTTGATCAGTTTTCCGATTTATGATTTATTTACTGATTTAGTTTTTCCTTTCAGTTAAGTGTTAACCAGACGCAGTTATGGCCGAGGCAGACCGACCCGGAAAACTCTTTATCGGTGGGCTGAACACCGAAACCACAGAGGAGGCCCTTGAGCAGTACTTCGGCAAATATGGCCGGATATCGGAAGGTATCGGCACAGATCGTAATGTCATTGAATTTGCTGCTCTGTAGCGTATTTGACTTGTAGAATACTGGTGACTAAGATCAGGCTGTGGGGTCCTGTCTGTATAGCTACAGATTCGGCAAGATGGTGGCAAGCAGAATTGCCCGACGTATTTAATGCAAGCCATGATGAAAATGCTAGATTTGATCGAGATGACATGAAAGTAACTTGTGTCCTCTAAGAAGTCCTGAGCTTGCTAGCTTAAATAGGAACGCTGACAGGAGTGTTGGGCTGTTTGTCTCACTCTTCTGTCCTTTTTAAGTGCTTTTGATGAAAGACCGTGAGACAAACAAGTCCAGGGGCTTTGCGTTTGTGACCTTCGAGAGCCCAGCTGATGCAAAGGATGCAGCGAGGGAGATGAATGGAAAGGTGAGCTACCGGTCTGTCTAAAACTGTGCACCCTGAACCAGATTTAATTATTCTTAATTGGCATGATTCTTATTATACCGCAAGTATCACATTGACATTTATTTTTTTGTGTGTGTATAGTCTCTTGACGGCAAGCCGATTAAAGTAGAACAAGCAACAAAGCCCCAGTTTGAGACCGGAGGCCGCAGAGGCCCCCCTACTCTGCGTGGTCGTGGCCCACCGAGGGGTTTACGAGGAACCAGAGGACTGAGTGGAATGAGAGGCCCCCCAACAAGAGGTATATCTCCACACCCGCTTCCTGTGCGTGACAGGCTGCAGTGCATGTGCAGGGTTTGACACTGATTTCCTGAGTACCATTCCATCGCCGAGGCTTACCAAAATGAACTGTGCAGGTTTGGGCCCTGCTCTGTACGGGTCCGAAGGACCCGGCACCTCCTTCAGCTGTTAGGAATTTTGTAATTGGTTAAATCCTAAATATTCCTGGAATCTTTTTTTCACTATTAAAAAGATAGTGTTGGTAAAATGATCTGTTTTACAGGAGTCTGTCTGGTGGGATATTTCCATGAGGCCTAACCATTGGTCATGCATGAAGGGTTTGCCACGGGGAAATTCTAGGGGGATTTGATCTCCAGCTTGGCATGATAGTGGCGATGCTAATATTGGGAATTACCCTGTTTTGAAAAGCTTATAATCCTGCACTCACAGCAGCCTGCCAGGACCGATGTTGGTGACTGGTGTAGGCAATGATGAAATGATGGCAATGATCTGATTCAGCTGATTTTTGCCTTTTTAGTCCTCTAAGAAGTTCTGAGCTCAAGTTTTTATTTTTGGTGTTTGTGTGTGTGTGCGCCACATGCTCTTAACTGGATTATTATGGGTTCAGAACCCTTTTTTAAGGATATGTCATCGAGAGGCCCACCACCTCTGAAGAGAGGCCCACCTATTCGTGATGGCGGCCCACCCCCAAAGAGATCTGCACCATCAGGTCCAATGGGCCGACGTAAGTGTTTAGATATTTTCTGGGGGGAAATGTCTTGAATTAGATGTACAGCCTAACTTGGTGGTTTGCTTGCAGCTCCGATGTCTCGAGAGCGGGATCCTTATGGCCCCCCGCCACCTCGCAGAGATGGAATGCTTTCTAGAAGGGATGATTACCCGTCTCCTCGCGACGACCATTACAGCACGAAGGACAGGTGAGATTATGCTAATTCTGTCAGCTGGGTGGAAATGGGTTTTTATTCCTCTTTGTTACTGACAGCGACCTTCTCTCTTCCAGCTACTCCAGCCGAGACTACATGAGCTCGAGGGACACCAGGGATTACGCTCCACCGCCTCGCGATTACCCTTACCGCGACTACTCTAGCTCTCGTGATGATTATGGATCCTTGTCACGGGGCTACGGGTATTTAATCTTTCTATGAATATTAACCCTGGCAGAAACTCAAAGGGTTTTTTTTTTTGGGTGAGTCTGTTGCCTTGCAGAACCAACACAGTAATGCCTCTTCCCGTAGTGACCGTGACAGCTACGGTGGAAGCCGTGAGCCGCGAGGCTACATGGATCGCCCGAGTGCGGGTTCCTACAGAGACCCCTATGATGGTTACGGTAAGATCAAGAGTTTTGTACAGTCTAGGTCAGTGGCATCATCATAGCTATAGCTTCTTTCCAGCGATTCCAGTCTCCCAAAATGCGACATCCAAAAATCTATGGATCCACGTGAGAAAAAAAAAACCCGCCAATTCAACTCGATGTTTCAACTGAGCTTCAAATGTGCTCCAAGGAATAAGCAGAATGCCTCACTTTTGGAGTTTCAGGTCTTAATCACAAAACCATCAAGCAATAAGACCAAAGCTGCCAATCTACAGTTCTAACATGGAGAGCTAAAGGAAGTGGCATGGGGCCCCGAGTTCACTGTGTTCAGTTGGCCTTGGAGACGGTTTGAGCCATAGCAGACCTCCATTTGGAAGTTGCATCCATATTGTAATGCTGTTTGGGAGAAGCAGTAGCATTAAATGGCACGTTTTGACTTAGGTTTGGGGAAAGGTTTATGTGAAACGAGCATAAAGACAAAAACCCAGAAACATGCAGCACAATCTGTTAGTGGTAAACTTGTCAATTACCTGACCCGTTGACCCTACAGGTAACTCGCGCAGCGCCCCGCCCTCAAGGGGCCCTCCGCCATCCTACGGTGGAAGTGGCGGGAGCAGTCGCTATGACGACTATGGCGGCAGTTCCAGGGATGGTTACGGCAGTCGTGACAGTTACCCCAGCAGTCGCAGTGACCCATACTCTGCTAGCCGTGGCGAACGAATGGGCAGACAGGAGAGGGGACCTGCCCCCCCAATCGATAGAGGCTACCCTCCTCGCGACGCGTATGGCAGCTCGAGCCGGGGCGGGCTCCGTGGTGGCGGACGCGGAGGCAGCCGGGTGGATAGAGGAATCGCCCGCAGCAGATACTGAACAGACTTGCAAACAAAGGAAGTTTTCTCAAAACGGCAACCATGAGTGTGTTCATACCATTCAGACGGAAGTGGAAGACCTAAGAAGCAAATTTTGAGTTCTGTGGACAAAACTTACTGCTCCCCCTCCCCGTTCATATCCCTGAGCATCAATTTTTTTTTTGAAGAAATGGAATGTTTGTTTTGTATTTCGTTCTTGGGCCGCCTTCCCCATCTAGTCTGTAGCTATTTTAAGTGTCTTTGTACTAGTACTGTTACACACTGCAGTTCCCTGGAATAACATGCCTTCATTTACTAATAAAGTTTTTATTGAAAATGTGATCAAAGCTGGTGGATGTTCAGAAAAACCTGAAGTAATATTAATGCTGTGTTTCGTTTGCCTGCATTTGCCTTTGAGATTTCTAACGTTCTAACCAGAAATAAACATCGGAGCTCTATTGGACCTTTTTTTAAAAATGAAATTTGTCTGCTGTAGCTTCAGAGATTCAGTCAACTTGTGGTTTCACTGAAGGAAAAAGGCAAATGTCATTTTTCCCAGATTCTTTATCAGTAGTCCCTCTGGTAACGGATCCCCCCCCGCCCCCCCCAAGCCAAAGCCTAACTTTGATGGCTTGCACCGACCTAGCCAAAGAACCTGGCACCCAAAACGCAAGTGAATCTTTTCAACATTCAACAGATAAAAACAAGTTACCTGTCAACAGATGGTAAGCAAAGAGAACTTTTTTTCCTCATCTAAGGGGCTGTGAAATTCTGACGTGAGTAGCAATCACCAAAAATGATGGTATAAAATGTAACTTCGATGTTCAGAATCCTCTCAACTCAAGCCTTCATGTTTAACAGATGCAGCAGGCAGTTTTCCACTACAATCGATAGCCTTAAAAGGAACAAGGGGGGAAAACTTAACACCATAGTGAGATTTTAATGTAAGTGCAACCTCTGTGCAAAATCAATGGATTTAACGTTATTGTAGACCAAAGGATGCCTTGGTTTCGGCACAAGTCAAACTTAATCCAGCATGCCCAAATTCACTGAAGGAGACCAAACTGACGTCGAAAAACTACAATAATGGAACGCAAACTGGAGAGTAAACTGAAGGAAAAGCCAATTTGGACCGTAGGCTAAATACGTGGAAGGAGGGCAAAGGAAAGGGTGGTTCGGTTTTTTTATTTTTTTTTTAATGACTTATTCATTATTCACAGTAGTGAAAATTACTGCCTGCTAATTTGTGGTTTTCTTGTTTCAGGGTAAGTTCATCTCCGAATAAGATGAACGGCCATTTTAAATGACTGGACAAACCGGATGGTGAGGCAGCAACTCTGGTGCTGTCTGCGGGGTAAAGGTGCGTGTGTGTTTCCTGCTCCTATATGGACCCCTACGTGGTGTGATTTTTGTGAGCTGAGGAATGATGTCCAGTTTTGAGAAGGATTCAATGGTGTGATGCATCGCGCCACATTTGCGATGTCATAGCGTTAGGAATATTAACTTCTGTTGGTCTTGACTGCGTGACACCAGATAGACAGACATTAAATACCAAATTGACCACAGATGATTTTGTCCAAAGCAACATATGAGTAAGGCAAGTGGCACATGGCAAACTCACAGCTGTCACGGAGTCAACTTGGCACATGTACGGCCAGGCTGATCTCTCAGTGCAAGCACAGTTGTAATTGTGAGCAGTGCTGGAGAAGGCTGCAAAATGCCTAAGAGTTAAGAACATTATGTTGATTTGAATACATTTCCTGTAGTGTTAAGGAAACATGGAGTGGTATTAAGCTGGTAGAAGTGTTTTGGGAACAGATGGGTCTTGATGCATTTCCTGAAGGTGGGTAGGCAGTCTGATGACCGGATGTTTTTTGTACCATTATCTGTAAGCTGTGGTCCCAGTTTAACTTCATGGAGACGCCCACAGTCTGGGCAGTGGTGGGACTGTTTTCGTAAATGCATACTGGCAATGAAATGCTTCCCTCCGTGTGCCAGTATCTTGATCTCTGTAGAACTAAGGAGGCTGTTTGCAAGCAGAGTCTACAACTTTCACAACAAACATGACGGGTATTTTTAAAAGCTGGCATGAGTGAAGCGGGGCTGTCAATGACAGTCACATAACTTTTTTTTTGGGGGGGGGGGGTCAAGCTAAAGCAAGACTGGTGCTGAGGTGCATGGCTTTCCTGCTAACAGGTGGGGCAGTTTATTTAAGGGAGTAATCAAAGCAATAGCCCAAGGCTATCAGTCGTCTAGAAAGATTGTTCAAATACTGAGTGATAGATGCGAGTGGAAAACAGGATCTTGCAGAGAAACTCGCATGGTTAAGTATCCATTGCTACTGCTAATTTGTTTTCAATGTATTATCAGATAAATGGGAGGGAGTTCAGTTTCAGCACTGATGTCACCCCAGACCTGTCTGATAGTGCTGTATTGTTTACTGCTTCTTTTCTTGATTTTTAGCTACTGCAGCAGCCGGTCAAGACGTTTGTGGGACCGACTGGTCTGACGAACAGTCAATTCTGAAGTCCCCAGTGGGAAGACGTGCAACATAATGTAACTGCCATCTTTAACTTAGTTGTAATAAGCAAAGTGACACTGGAGTAAGAATTCCTGTAAGATGTTTTGAATGTTTGTCATGTACATTAAAGTGTAATCTTTTCAATAAAAGCTGTGTCAAGTGATTTGTGTGAGAGACTAGCATTAATCTAAAATGTACCCAAGACATGAAACCCGTCTTGGAAAAACAAAAGCCGGCATGCATTCCAGAGGGTAGCGGTAATGCCCTTACGTTTGCATTTTGAAAAATGAAAAACGACACCTCCAAAAAAAAAAATCGCAAAACCTTCACAACTTAAAAATTCAAGTTTGTACGCAGTCCAGTGCATGTAGATCTTTGTAATTAAAGACGACGTAAATGGACGTAATTACGGAAAACATTTCCTGATCGGCCCCACCGTTTTTTCCCTCCCTGTCAGGAGAAAAAGACGGATTCCGAGAAAGCTGGCGAGAGTTTAGCGTATAAGGCTAAGGGCACAAAGGCGGATGTAAGGGTTGCGTGTCTATTTCACGGATGTGGGTAACATCTCGGCGCTTTCAGCCCGTTAGTGCATGCAGTGTCCGCCTCAGTCATGAACCCGGAGGAGCAAACTGTTACTTGGCTTATTTCCTTAGGAGTTCTGAACTCTCCGAAGAAGAACATCGCAGATCCGGAGGAGTTTCTTAAAACATCTCTTAAAGATGGAGTTGTGCTCTGTAAGCTTATGGACAGGCTGCTACCGGGCTCGATCCAGAAGGTAATGCTAGGATGGCGGTACGAATCGTAACATTATCCTTTAGCAATGGTGGGGGGGAAGAAAAGTGGATGATGTAGACTGTAACATGATGTTCTTTGTTCGAGCATGTGCTAGATTGTATATCGAGAACTGGAGAGGAAACGATGAAATAGTGCAAACTTTGCTGAAACTCAAGTTTCTCGTCAGTGGCTGTGCAGAAATTCTCCAAATGCGATTCTCATTTATTACGTCGCGTGTGTTTATATATATATATATATATATATACACACACATTATTTGTATATATATATAAACACATTCACACACACGGACTATGTGTCCTGGTCAAAGATGTGCGTCAATTTCCTGTATACATAATAACGGTGTTCCGTATTTTAATCATTACAATGGCTGCCGTCACTGTATATCCATTATTTGAACTCAAATAAGTGTTTAAAATTGCTTGGGACGTCCGGACGTCCAGTGCCGCGTGCATTTTAGCTCACTGCTGTTACAGTGCCGCGTGCAGTTTCTGGGTGCATTCCGGTCCAGTTCAGGCAAGCAGTTTGTCCGTACAGGTTCAACAGCCATAACACCGTGGAAAGGGGAGTTCTTCGCGTTTACAAAACTAGCCTGAAGCATAAAAAGATACTCAACGTGCATGAAAGTTAGATATATACGAGTAAAAAGTTAATTTTGTCATTACTGCATGGTTTTCAACTAGTTAACCGACTTCTACAATCTGGTTCCGCATATGCTTCACACTCTGACAAACTGACGTTTATTTTACCACTTAATATGAATACCATTGAACAACGGAAGAAGTTCTTTATGTTTAAAAGCTGAGCTAAAGTGGTCTTGTACAGAACCGTAGTCTGTGATCCCGTCCTTTTTGTTGTTACTGGGTGTATGAAGTGGTAAAATGACTCTGTGCTGAAATGTTATGTTTAAAGGAAAAAAGAAAAGTTGCTTTGTGAGTCCTCTGTGCCTCAGCTATTGTTTTTTGACGCAGAGGAAGAAATGACAAACCATTTTAACTGGCAACAATTAAGGACTGGTGATGTGCAAAGGAAAACAAATAACAGCCTTCTTTTAAACGTAACAAAGACCGTAAGAAAAAATGTGTTAATACTGGATGATCGGGTACATATTCGTAACATTTAATGCAGCTGCAGTAGTTGGCAGGGTCCTGCTCGCGTTACTACACCCGCGAGCGGCGATGTTTTACATAGCGGGCATTATTAGTGCGGACTTCGCTGCGGCTGCAGCTCCGTACGGCAAACAGCGAGGAGGGTCCCGCCGCTTCCGTCACTTCCTTCCTCGAGCGATCGGCCTTGAGCTTTGCTACACTGCGCGTACGCGTGCGTCTCTGTCAGTGTCCCTGTTTATGTGCGGGGGGTGTTGTTTTGCTACTTTGTAAAAGTGGTCGGAAACAACGCTGCTGACCAGTTTGCGTTCTCAAACGACTGCTCCGAGTACGTCCATTTAACAGCCAGTATTTGCAAGAACGCGCATTCTCCAGAGTCACATGCAGGGTTTAAAAACCTTGCAGTAATGTAACGTTATTTTTCTCCTTCTGTTGCCGGTTTTTAGTATTGCCAGGAGCCGAGAAATGAAGCGGACTGCATTGCAAATATACGCGAATTCCTGAAAGGATGCGCTTCTCTGAAGATAGAGGTGAGTGCAGGATGGTTCTCTGACCATGCTCGTACACGGCGGCTCTCATTATCTTTCCTTCTTGCCATTAATACACAGAATACAAGTGTTGCTGTTGGCCACTTTTCTATTGGTGATGTAGTCCTTTTATCGTTTCTTCGATTTACGTTCTGGCTGTTTTTTGTAGAGAACGCGCTGCTGAAGTTTTTTTTATGTGCAGAGTCATACGCGCTTTTACTTCGATTGTCTACTTGCTCAAGGTTTAGTGAGGAATGACAAAGTAAAGGTCAGCGACTGCTTTGGGTCTGATAAAAATAGTAAAAGTGTCATCGATGGTATTACTGGTATTATTATTATTATTATTATTATTATTATTATTGCATTTATTCTATTTACTTGTTTTATTTAGTGACAATGCTCTGATGAAAAACAGCATGGTGCCCACACTGGCAGACGAGCTCTGTCAGTGAGCTGATGAATCTTGTTCTTGGATAGTCACTGTCAGTACCTGGCCTGCAGTGGAACTGTATACCATCCAGTGCAGTGTTTCTCAGCCTTTGTCCTCGGGGACCCCCAGACAGTCCACGTTTTTTATCGGACTATCTGGGCAGGGAGCAGTAACGTGGACCACTGGCGATCCCGTAGGAGAAGCACAGAAGGGAGAACTCAGCCTAATTAAATAAGCAGTTACTTAAAATGGATGGATCTTAACGAAGGTCGCAAGATATTTGAAACTTCTGTACTTCCTAATGAGAGAGAACTTATTTAGGTTTTAGTATTTAGTTTTAAAAGGTGTTCAGATGCATTCTGCATCACTAAGTAAGTGATATCACATGGCGTAGAACTAAATTCTCCACGTGGACCCTGCACTGTCTTTCAGTCGCCTTTTCCTGAAGAAATAGATAAATAGTTATAGAAAGCAGAGATGCTGTATTTGTGTAGCGTCGTGGGTTCAGTGGATAGCAATGTGGCTGTGTGGATCCTGGGTTGTGGGTTCAAATCCATTCCCTTCTCTGTATGTGTGAAATTCACCTTTTCTTTGGTTTCCACCAACAGCCTTAAAACATGTGGGTAAGCTACATGTAAACGGCGTCTCTGCATCGCCCATAGAGTGCGAGTGTGTGTATGTGTCCTGTCATGGTGTGTCTCTGTCGTTTGCCCCATGTTCCCTGGGATAGGCTGAAGGTTGCCCAGAGGCATTTGCTAGTCACCGTGCAGCCACGATGATGTCATGTCCAGGATCATACCATTTTTGTGGTCATAGGGGTCAGTGAGCGGACAGGCTACTCAGGGAAGCCAAATTTGGGAAAGCTCTGTCTGATTTGATTTATTTTTTTGTTATTTTAATCAATTTCTATGCTGCATCTGATAGCATGGTGAGTTTCTGTTGGTTCTTAGCTATGGCCGTGTAATCGTTGGCCTCTCTGCTCCCTCCTTCAAAGTACTGACATCTGACATCTGTTGAAAGATAGAAATCTTCTCATTTTCCATATAGGATACATTTTGTTTATCCACAGAATGCGATAATTCTTTGGCAACTGTGTTCTCTATAGTTTGGTAATGGTTTTTTTTTTTTTTTTTAATGCTGTTTTTATCATCCCGTCATGAAATACTATTGGGTAAGTGGATGGATTTAACATTAGAATTTACACCGTCTAATATACTTCTTTGTGGTGATTAAACCTGGCCAACTATTTTTTAACATGCTTTCCAAGGAAGACTGAATTTTCCTGAAGTTTTCTCCCTAAAGGGGTGTAAATGGTGTCTTTCAGATCTGGCTACACGCGGTTTTGATAAAAATTTGAGTCAAAGCTAATGTGTCGCATAAGTGCACGTCCATCCATCCATTGTCCAAACCGCTTATCCCACTGGGTCGCGGGGGGTCCGGAGCCTATCCCAGAAATGGGCACAAGTCAGGGAACAACCCAGGATGGGGGGCCAGCCCATCGCAGGGCACACTCACACACCATACACTCACACATGCACACCTA
>JAODJX010000051.1:7840470-7855740 GCA_026776945.1 Isichthys henryi
ACACACACACACACACACACACACACATACATACCAGACAGCTCACAGAATCATCTTTCACTTTAGATGCAGGTGTACCATGTGGTTTCTCTCCAGGAGACTCTAACCACCATCCCACACACGCAGACAGCTCACAGAACCATCTCTCACTTCCACAGGACTCCAGCAAAAGCCCCAGACCCATTACGAAGTTTCTCCAGAAGAGAAAAACTGAGAGGAAACCATCAGATGATGAATTCCTGTTGAGGAAAAGTAAGTAGGGAAAACTCCAAAGCATGCATCTTCCTAGCAGAGGAGCAAGGTGCTGGGAGCAGTGCCTTGTCCTATGGCGGCTGTGCCGGGCCAGGCGGGGGCGCAGTGTTTGGATGGGATCGCCGAGGCGTCTTTGAAAGCCGCCTGTGTGTCAGTCGGCGCCGCGTGGCGTGGGAGGAGGCAGCCGCTGTTTGTTGATCCTTCGCAGTGGATGGTGTGACTAACGCTGCTGACATTTTCCACCGTTCCAAGACGCTGGCGTAGCGACTTTGTTTGGACTAGTGCTTCTCTGTTTGAGAGGATTCCTGCTCGCTCACTGTCGCTCTGTTGTGTTTTGAAGGCACCGCGGCTCTGGAGGAGGACGCACAGATCCTGAAGGTCATCGAGGCATACTGCACAGGGGCCGGCTTCCACCAGGCCACCACCGGTCAGCTCAGGCCCATTTTTGCACCAATTTGCATCACTTGGTTCCTCTTGGTCTCAGACACACTGGTCGTGGCTGTGGCCAAGTGCTTAATCCCCTCCAAATCACCCATGAAGCTAATCCACGACGGGTTAACCGGGGCCTTTTGTATACGACAGAGTATGCACAGCATAGTAATCACAGTATAGTGTACACAACATAGTATATGCAGCATAGTATACACAGTGTAGTCTACACAACATAGTATACACAGTGTAGTAGATACAACAGAATACACACAACGTAGTATACATGGCATTGTGCTTCAGCAGAGGAATTTGAAAAAAACATCAGCCACATGAAAGCTGTAGAGGAGAGCTTTGCAGCGTGCATCCGAGCCAGATTGCGCCGTGAACTGAGGCATCATCACAATTGTGGTTGTAGTGTTGGCCGGAAGCTCAGTTAACAAAAAAGATGTTTGTTTGTTAGCTGCGACGTTTTCGTGTGAGATTTTTTTTTCTGTAGGAATCTGCATCCTCCTCATAGCTTCTTGGTCTTTTAACATTTGTACGAATAAATTCATGCAGAAAGAATCCAGTGGTCTCATTAAACTTCACAGGTACACCCTATACCTCGTATATGTGTCTGTAACGTGGCCCTCATTCACATTCACACACATGAATCAGCTAAACACTCATAGAGACTCATGCCAGACTCCATTTATGTTTTATATGCGAATGTCAGTCTTATTAATAACTTTCTTTTGAAGACTTGTGTGTGTGTTTCATTCAATGTGGAGGTTTTCTTGATTTCTGTATTTTAGCCTTTTACTAATTAGTGTTTCTGGGCTAAGTCTGTTACTAACGGCGCCACTTAATAGCTCAGAAATAGACCTAAATCATTTGCAAGGGACTTCTCCGTGCCTCTGACCTTTGTTATGCAGATGAAGCTGCTCAGCACTGGTGTCTCTCTGCAGGTGCTCGGAGGGAGTGCGTCCCTCAGGTGCTCCTGCCCGAAGAGGAGAAGATCATCGTGGAGGAGTTGAGGAGCAACGGACAGATGACGGTGGAGGAGAAGTATGACCGTGGAGGGATCGTGTCCTCAAGCCTGATTTATGGTTATTGATTATGGTTATGGCTGTATGCAGAGCTCACGCCATGGCCTAAACAAGTGGCTTATGCTGATGCAGACATTTTCACTCTTGCTTGGTCTGCGTTGCCACAACGTGTTGTTACATATCTGGGGAGGCACGTGTCAGGCCACACTGTAAGGTACCCAGCTAGGCCGTATGGTACCCGGCCGGGCCGTAAGGTACCCGGCCAGAGCGTAAGGTACCCGGCTAGGCCGTACCAACGCCATACCAACACAACCATATATCAGGCTTTATTCTATTCCGTTGGGGTTACACTCAGGACCTTCTTCCACCTTTCTCAAAAGGAAACCCCTAAACAAGCTATGTCTTTCGCAGGAGTCTCGTGGATGCCGTCTATGCATTAAAGGATGAGGTCCTTGAATTAAAGAAGGTAATGCAATTGCATAAAATACTTTGTGTGCATATAAGCATGAAAATCCGTACGGAATTCAATGAGAGTTGTACTTGTATGGTTTGGTTTTCTGCTCATGATGAATATCATACTGTGGTTTGCGTGCTGCTAGAGGGCCAGGAGACGGTGTTTGCGAAAGTATGATCTGCGTCTGATGCTGGTTTGTTCTCCCAGGAGAATAAACAGATGAAGCAGTATCTGGAAGAGGAGCAAAAGTCACGTAGAGAGCTGGAGAGGATGGTGAGGAAGCTAGCGAAACAAAAGAATGACTCTGCGTGGGAGGATGGCGGCCATTAGGCGCCGAGCTCCGGGTTTCTGAAAAGCGCCGGCGGCTGCCCTGCGGTGCCAACCATGTCGGCCACTGACGGACCCTTCAGGACAACCTGGACAGAGACGCAATTCACATGGACTGTTTCTGTTTCTTAAGCAATTAATTAGAGATTGCATGAGATGAGAGAGCTAGGGATTAATTGGGCAGCGGTGAGAATTTGTGAGAGACGATAGAAAGGTAGACGCCGCCAGAAACGTAAGGGAATGTGGCGTGAGATGGCAGGACCACCTGCACCTGGTTTCTCAATGAAGCGAAGTGATTGTTTCTCGACGGATGCTGTTTTGGGGTTTTCTGGAATGTTCTAAGTATCGTGAGCTACTCTCTACAAAGGAGGACATTGAGGCAGAATAATTGGAAATCCAAAGTGGCCTCGTGAGCTGGTCTGTAATACCATGAAAACTGTGAATGGCCTGTCAGACGACTCAGTTTTTAAATATACTCAGAGATATTACATGAAACAAAATGTCATCTGAGAGACTCCCAGCCCTCTTGGCCTGTGTTCAGTATTTTGTTACTAGATGACTAATTTGGTTGATCTTGGATGTGGTGAGAAAGTGTACGAATTGCATTACTATTTTATTTTTGTAAACCGAGCGTGCATTTCAGACATACAGCTACGCTTCAGCTGTATCGCAAAAGTATTTGTTAGGGCTGTAGATTTTAAAGTGTGTTCAATTTTCTTGTTTCTTTTATTCTGTGCGGCTCCCATAGTCCTGACACATATAAGTAAGGACACAGTATTTCATGTTTGTGCATCGAGGAAATCGGTCTGAAATAATTTACATGTCACTGTTTGTTTGTCACAGTGAATGTCTGAACTATTACCGCATATCCTTCTTATTAGACGTATGATCTAAGTAATTCATTTTTTTATATCTTATATATTACATTTATAGACACTGGCAAATGTACTTTCATATGCAAAATGATTCATACTCTGAGGGGAAATATATAATTATATTGCTTATTTATTTTTCATTAAAATATTACAAAGTGTATATTTCGTACTGGAAGAAACTCTTCAGTTGAAGGTTTTTGGCCTGTGTGAATTCCTGTCCGTAGACTTTCGTTTGTTTGTTTGCGCAGACATTCAGAATATGCACTTTATCGAGCATTCGCACCAGTGAAAATGTCTGAAGTGAAATTAAGATAAAGAAATTAGAAGATCAAAAGGCATTTTGGAACTAAAGATGGACATTTTATTTTGTGTTTTTTTTCCTTATGTATTCGGTAGAACAAACTGCTGGTTTTTGTTTTTTGTTTTGTTTTTTGTTTGGTTTTGTTTTTTGTTTGGTTTTGTTTTGTTTTCACCTGTTCAAAAGCTTCACTAATCAGACCTAAACACTGAATTCAAGGGTCCAGCCAGGGGTTCTTTCTGTGGTCAAATACAGGCCTGATGTTGAGCAGCTGTACCACCACAGAGCGATGTCATTGTATTTAGGAAATGGGCGGGCAGTTAACCTGTGACCTGAGAAGGCGTGGCCCACTCTCGCACAAGTACGGGTTCGACACATGCTGTGAAAAGTAACCAAAAAACCAAACCCCGCTGGGAATCTCTTTAGGTTGCAATATAAGCTGAAATTGCTATGATTTAAATTGGTTACATTGATTTTGCTGTTGATTTGGTATGTGGTTATTTGTGGGACAAAAACAGCATTGTGTGCGGAGGCCCCAGATATACAGTAACTGATGTTACTCTGATGAACCTTTAAGGCACCAGTCCCAAAGTAAGGATGCAGCCCTTTGAGAATCAGGCTGTATGCTGTAACGATATGAACTCTTCCACTCCGCTCAAATGGAATTTCTGAGTTTCCCTCTCAAGCTTGGGTTGGCAGCAAATGTATGATTCACTGATGTACATTTAAACTATTATGTCTATCAATAGCCATCATTACATTTGTAATAAAAGTAAAGCCTTGCTTGCAAATGTCTGTTGATGTCTATAGAAAACTTCCCTCTCAGTCTCGGGTTACGAACATATGAAGTCTGAGTAGATTCAAAGCAGGAGTTTATTGTGTGTCTCTTTTCCCCTCCCGGCCTCTTCCATAATTTTTGGAAACTGTTCTCTTCGAATCAGCTGTATTGTAATGGAGTCTAATTCCTAACACCTTTTCATTCACCTGTTATATTTTATCATCTCTTCTAAGAAGAGCGAGGTCTCCGCTACGTTTGGGGACTTCAGAGTATTTTACACCGGAAGCTACCTCTCATGGCAGGTGTTTTAATCACAGCCAAACGCTCAGCTTCAGATTCTTTAATTCTTAAACAGCTGCTGAAGCTGGCAGAGGGAAGAGCCGTTGTAGTTGTGAATAGAAACTTCCAGCTGGCTGTTGGCATTAGCGAAAATTGCCTTTTTTCGGTGCCGCCGCGCGGAGCGTGGATGCAGGGCAGGAACCCGTGTGACTGACAGACACATCCTGTGCGCGAGGCGGCACGCTTTCTCAGAGATGGCCACGCTCTCGCTCTTTGCATGGCAAAGTCACAGTTTCCGCGTGGGAGGACATGCAGCGTTCCAGGAGCCTGTGTCCCCCACCCCGCTCACGGTGACACACGAAACGTGCGTGGCCCCTGGATAACACCCAAGATTCATCTTTTACCTTCCGATAACATTTTCCTGGAGCAGATCTCTCACTATCTTGGTAATCAGCAATCGATGAAGTAAAATTCCTGCATCTATTGCATTCGTCCAATGCTGCTAGCGTTCGCCAACCAAAAGCAGAAATGCAGGATGTCGTCAAATCTCATTTGTCTGCATGATGGCTCAATGTGTAGCCTCTGTTCTAGCTCTCTGACTGTGAGAATATCGCCTGGGTGTTTCCCGCTCCTAAGTGATGGCATTAGAGTCAACTGGTAACTGAGTAGTACCTCGCAATGGCAGTGCCTGTCCGATCACTGCAGATTGCATAGAGCAGTGTTTCCCAACCCAGTCCTCGGAGAACTCCGGACAATTCCACGTTTTTCTCCCAGCCAATTAGGAACACCGAATACCTGGTACAGGTGCACTGGGAGCTGAGAGGAAGCAAAAACGTGGACTGGGTTGGGAAACACTGGTATAGTGCAGGGGTAGGGAAACCTGGTCCATGGATAGTCGGTGTGGGTGCAGGTTTTTGGCGTCAATCCAATCCAACTCCAGTCCCAGGGAGCCTCTGTTATTGGCTGATTGTGAGGTCATCCCAAATACCCGCTTCCACAGGTGATCTCCGTGGATCAGGTCCCTTACCTCTAGTATGGAGGAATGAAATAACCTAAAAATGATTCAATTTAAAGCAATCAACAATAAAACTGATGGACTTTCTTGTCTCTCTGGATTAAAGTGTATACGTTCTGGGTCACAGGTCACCCAGAAAAGACTTGTTGAGCTGTTTTCACTGTCTAGATCATCTACAGTTGTTATACGCTGGTTCAGATAAGAATCTTTAAGTCAACATTATTACTTGGTAGTAGAGTAACGTGATTGGAAGCTGTCAGACCTTTTCACGTCAACAGACCTGTGTTATGATTTAGTGGGGAATACGTTCTGCAGTCCCTTCTGTGAAAGGGTGTGATTGGGAAAAACATCCTAGGCTGTAGCTCCACACACAGTCAAACACAGTGGCGGTCACCCGCAGGGAAGGGACCCAGCATGCTGCATGGAGGCCTTCCGAGCTTGGATAGATAGTGGGACTCCGAGGCACCCGACAGGTTCCGGCAGGTCGAGCAGAATGTGATTTGGCAGCTGCGGAAGCAAAAACTCAGGTGTGGGAGACGTTTGGTGAAGCCATGGAAAATTACTTTGGGTCAGCCTCAAAGAGATTCTGGAAAACCATCGGGCAATTTGTGGGAGGGGGGGAAGCAGCGCTTTACCCATGCTGTTTACTGCAGGAATGGACTGCAGTTGGTGGGAGTACTTCGAAAACCTCCTGAATCACACTCACAAGACTCAAGACTCAGTTTGTCTCGTACACAGTTGTACACATACAACATGTAGTCACTCCGAGCAGCTGTGTATAATAAGAGAACAATATAATATAAAGATAATGTAAAATATGCAGTATATTCAGCTGTACATAATCTATACATTAAGTGACAAGGCCAAAGTGATACTGCTGTGCAATATAAGCGCATAAGACTCTGACTGTATTCTAGACTCTAGTTGGTGGGACTTCAGCCGCCCCCTAAAAAAACATTTTAATAAAACCATTTAGCAATTTCCAGGCATCTATTTCTCTACCCACCTGTCCTCAGGGTTGCAGGGGTGCTGGAGCAAAGCATGGTGCAACACAGTAAATGGGGCAACAATCCATCACAGGGTGTGTACACAAGCATGCGTGTGTGCGCACACACATACACACACACCCATGGACAATTTTGTAACTCCACTGAAGCTCAGCATGTTTTGGACTGTGGGAATTTGAAATCCCCGTAATGACATGGGGAGAAAATGCAGAGACATCGACCCAGAGAAGTGAAGCATCAATGCTAGCCATTGCGCCACCATGCCGCCCACCCCCCCATTCACTGATAAGTCCCATATTCTTGTATGCATTTCATAGTACCCTGGTTGAGCTTGGTTGACACACCTCTTCAAAATTATTTGAAGGTTATATCTCAGTTGGCCTGGGAACATCTTGATGTTCCCCTGGTGAAGCTGGACGAGGTGGCTGGTGAGAAGGAGGTCTGGGAATCCCTCAGACTGCACCCTCCCGCCACCCGACACAGGATAAGCGGCAGAAAATGGATGGACGGTTTATGAATATTTCCTTCTCTTGTCGCTGCATAATCTTCACTTCCTGCTTATGTTTCACCTGGTAATGTGTGAGACGCAATTGTCATCATTATTAAAGGGAAGGCTGCGAGACTATTCATAATTTTAAAAAAAGGTGAAGATAACCATCTCATTCTTAAAACAAAAACTTAGATGTGACTTAGGTGTTAGTTTCTGAGACATGTCTGAGTCTTTAGCTCAGAAGTTGAATATGCAGTACAGTACATAGAACAAAACACGGCAAGCATCTGTGTTAAAATGATACATTTGCAGCATGAATCTGATTGGTTTGCATGCCTATAGTTTGATTCTTGTAAGACTATCAGAATTCTGAATCAGAATTCCTTTTATATGGAGTCCTTCCCAGCTTAGTTACCAAGAAGCATTTAGCAACAAGGACAGAGTTTCAGCTGCATGTTAATGCCTGTTAGTTGTACACTATATTTGTATTGATTTGAAGCAAATGACAACATACAGTGTGACTTTGAACTTCAAGCAAATTTAAAACAGCATCAACATGCTCTCTACATATCTAAACTGACAGAGAGAATAAGAAAAACGAATTCATTTTTTAAAAAAAGGATAAAAATAAACAAAAAATCGTTCATACATATTTTTTTATTTTTAAGTTACACACTATTAAATAGAGAAGAAAGACTGCAAAACAGGAGAAGTAAAACAGTCAAACTGTTTATTTCCTGCCACCCCCTTAACTAAAAAGTTACAAGAGAATATAATTATATATGTAGGCAGCATGCAAGATCTTACACCTTCAACAAGCCATTCCAGTCGAAATGCAAGTGTTCTTGCTTAGTTATCTCTGTAGTGCTGGGGTTTTTTTTGTTGCTGTGGCCAGAGTCATTTTGCTGCACATGCTGTGTGTCAGTGGCTACACTTCAACTGCATCTTGAAGGAGTTTTAGCTTCCTCCTTAGCTAAAAAAATAGCTAAAAACTGAATTCCAAGAACGTGACAGGAAAATCACTATAGAAGCTGCCGACTGCATGTAGTAAAAGCGCACAGTGCGCCGCGCAAGGTCTCAGGGACACGATCGCCTCAAAAAGGGGGTGGGAGTATCTAAACCCCACATGGCTGCGATCGCGCCGCTAACATTAGCTTTACCGCGAATCACTTTCGCCCGCAGGCGGTGCCTATCATCTGGACACCCCTTGAGCAAGAGTCTGTGAGAACGGTGGGCTACATAACCGCCTCAATGCCTGAAAACTTCATGTATTCCGGCTTGGTTTTATTTAGCTACAGATGCTATGAATCATCACTTTTTCGTATAAATGAGAACATTATAATGCTGTAGAGAAAAAACAAACTACAGATGACAACTGTGATAACCATTTTCCATTTGAATATCGGAGAGTGCAGCACCCCAAACCACGGAAGGGAGCAGTGCAGTCAGGCGTGTCAGTGGTATGTATGTGGAAACCTGTAGTACGCTACAGGATGTTGAGGTACAGGGTAAGGTGGAGTGCTCAGTGGGGGATTTTGGGGGGATGCTGGTACTTTTCACACCAACCAACAGTAACCTTAGGCCCTGAGTTCCAGGTGTTTGTAATGTATTTACGAACGTTTCATTGTAGGGGCTGCAACAGGTTACTTAATGTTTCTGGACTGCCTGCTTTCGTAAGGTTCGCGGTGGGTTGCAGTATGATATTCATCCCATTGCGAGATCTTTCCAGCGTTCCTACGCTGGAAGGTCTTGTGTAAGGGAAATACACTGACCAGCGGTGTCAGCTATATCCCCACCGCTGTGAAGCTCTGCGTCATGTTTAGCTGCTGATAAATTCGTCCCATGAAGTCAAAATGAATACCCAGAATTCCACAGGCCATCGCAGAACTGAAATGTGTAGTCTGCTAAATCTACGCCTGTTCTGTGGTATTTAGCATGTTTTGTACCGCAACTGCTTTCCTGCAACTGTTGCTATTTAAAATACTGTTGTTGTTGACAATTTCTCAAATCAGTTTCCATGACTCCATAAGTATTAATATAGCTGTTTATATAACGTTCTTCTCAGGAGTATAACAGTATGGTTCCATTGGGTTTGGTTCCATTGTCTACATACATATTTAATACATTTATATTGTATTTTTAATATTTTCATATATACCAATTAGATTAAAATGTTGCATTTAATTGTACGCAAAATTACATTTCTTTAATATAAATACATTCATGTAGCAAACACTCATTCTTTTAATTATTATTATTATTTATAAATATTGATCACATTCACTGACACATACAAGCATGTAAATCAGTAATAAATTAAGCAATAGACAAACAGAGGACCGAACCTGAGAACAGAAAAGCTTCTTTTGAAATGGATCTTTTAACAGTTTATCCTGATATTTTTTCCTAGGCAGTGGGCTAGAGTTCATGTGGTTTGTACTCGTATTTGGGGGGGGGGGGGGGGCACGCTTTATGTCCAGCCCAGAGTTAATCTGCATACAATATTATATCAGGGCCTTGATACTGACTGCACTCATGTGTAGTAAATACAGCTTCAAAATTAGCTTTAAAAAGTGCTTTTAAGTGTGCTGGAAATGCTCACTCTCCTCACTGATTACCCTGACAACTCGACAGTCAGGTTCTAAATGAAATTAAGTTTAAAAAGACCCACATGCTGTATTCACATGTGAGGGACTGAAGTGTTCTGTGGGCCTATCAAAATTTCGAAAGGGCACTGAGGTGCCACTTTGCTGCCAACCCTTGTTTGAAGGCCTTGCAAATGGTCAGAACTGAAAGCTATTTCTGTCTACAGTGACCTTGGCATTATCCACTGCTCCATCTTAACAGAACCCGTCCTGTAAATGTCATACAGTACTATAGGCAGCCTCGTCACCACAAATGGATGGCCCCCCCTGACGTAGTCATAATTTTTGAAAGACGATATAATTTTTAGCTTAGGTGTTCCAGTTTCTTCTGTACAGTACATTCACTGGAAGGTGTGGTGACAAAGAAACAAGAGGCAACATGAATCAATACACACCAGCTCAAGTCTTAAAGATAAAATCTGATCTGTAGTGCTATGACTTAAATACAAAAGTAAACTCCACTATGGGTCAGTGTACATATGTGACCCATCACCACGAAATGAGTCTTATGGGTGTATCTCTACCAGTGCGACTTAAGACTCATTTCGTGGTGATGGGTCACATTTTTTTTTGCTTCCTGCATCTCCACTTTAAAGGGATGCATCTAGACCTAGTAACTGATGTTCTACAGGTCTAGTCTAACACCTCTGGATTTTTTTGAGCCATCTTCCAGAGCAAAACTTCAGATCGCCTGCTTGATTAGTATCATCCATGGAGCAGAGCAGAATCAGTGATTTCAGACCCGTTAAGGCATCTGTAGTAACTGGAATAATCCGAATGTGGTGGCAGTCCCATCGAAATGAACGAGGTCCTTGTCTGTGACGTTGACGGAAACCTTCTGTCCTCTCTCCAATTTGAAGACCCCTCCTTGGAAAGATGTACACTGTTCCACACTGCTCTTGTAGCAAAAGGCTTTCATCAGGAGATTCCCTTCTTCCTTGCCAGAAGTACCACTCCATTTCATTACAGTCTGGACCAAGGGAGTTTTGGGGTGTGTCTTTGAGAAAGTAACTTGTGAGTAGATGTAGTAGTATCCAGACAGACTGATCTGCAGCATACCACGTCCATACAGGTGGACGACGTCCCTCACAATGGATTCCTTCTGGTCCCATTGCAGCTCTTTCACTGTTGGCAAAGAACATTGCGAAAGGCATGAGTGGAACACTGCTCTTAGAAGCAGGAATGACAACTGACCGGTAAATTGGCACACAGCAGTGACTATGAGAAGATGCCCCGTCTTCCCAGACCCTACAGGATTCACGTGTGACTTCCTTCTCAACATCTGTCAGAGATGATCATTTCCCTCATGTTTTATGGGCGACGCCATTGACAGCGTCCGTTAGCCACGAACCGCGAGCTGAGAGATTCTACGTTATCGGCACTGAGGATGAACGGACTCACTCACATGTTGATCGTGGAGAGGAATCTTCCTGAGGGGGCTTGTCAACCTTCATGTGGGCCGCGGCTCCCGATGCACTAAGCTGGCCATCTCTGGAGTGAGCTTCCCCTAAAGTGACAAGCAGAGTCAGGCCAACAGGTCAGGGAACACAGACTCGTACCGCAGCATGACAGTTACAGAACCACGGGACGTGGCTATCAGTAAAGACAGATAAATGGGCTATATATTAATACACACACATATGCACGTTTATAATCATATCTTTGCAGGAACCAATCACTCATTTCTATGAGCAAAACCCTAATCCCAACAATGATAACCATAACCATAAGTAACCAAACAAAATACAAGACTTCTGGCATTTTTAGGTTTTTGATTACAGTCACAGATTTTTTTAAAGTTGTGGGGACCAGAAATGGTTCTCACAACATCAAAATAAGGTGTTTAATCACATTGTGGGGACATTTGGTAATATATACATAACCCCCAAACACACACACATTACACAATAATTTTATAAAGAGAATATAATTCTTTATTTGTCATTCTTATAGAGATTCATTGAATACATACCTTCTCCGTCACTCTGTGAAATCTTAAAAGAAAAACAAAAAATATATTAGTAATTTAGACACAAACAATAACTGTGTTTTATATTTAAGGCCCTGATTACTTTCCTCAGTGTATTATAGAATGTATGATGTATAACAGTGATTGGGTTAGCCGGTGACAGCTGTAGTGTGGCAGTGTGTGGATGGGGGCTGAAGTGCTTTGGACTCAGTCTGACCTTCAGACAATCCAGCACTGACTGCTGTCCCAAGCTGCCTTTGCCACAGTCCTGCAGCATCTTCATCGCTACGACCTCTTCTCGCATCTGGCAACGAAGGCAAGGAAACGTCACATCGCTTGTCACATGATGAAAATGCTGATGCAGGCTCCATATCGATATGGCTAACTTCATTTCAGGCTATCTGCTTCACTAGCATGATAATATGCGTCCGCTTCATTTAGCTACAGGTCAAGCGTGTTCATCTGATAGATTATCGATGATTACAGAGCCTGTAGATTGTAATGCCGACCTAAAGTTCCGAGAGCCAGTAAAACTTTCGCATGTCCCTTACTTCATACTGGATAACCTCCGACAAACCAGCATATATTTAAATTTTCTAAATCAAAAAAGTAAAATTGTCCATGTAGTCTAAAACATTCTAGATGTGCATGTCTTTGAACGAGCAGGGACAATACCCAAGTAATACAGGATACACATTACATTCGCTTCTCCTGACAACCAACAACTGTTGACACGTAGATGATAATCGAGCGATAAATGTTTTATGTTTGTATAACTATTTACAGTCTGTTTCGAGAACAAATTATTACGTATATCTGATTTACACAGTCTGTATTTCAGACAGAACCCAGGACCCACACCGACTGCTTACATCTCCTGCTCTGTTGTTGCTCCAGAACAAGTAGAAAAACATTCCTGAAGTCACCAAAAACTGGAGAAAGAGGAGAATGTAGAGGCCCTTGATTTGGCCCTTGGAGTGCCCTTCCCCCGGCTGAGGCTGCTGCCGGCTCCTCCGTGGAGGCACGGGTGGAGGCACGGGTGGAGGCACTGGTGGAGGCGGCGGCAGGCTGTTGTTGTACGTGTTGATCATGATGGTGGGGAAAAGCGTAGATGTGGCAGGCTCGGTGCGCCGTACGCCTCTGAAGGTCTCCCTCGTCTCGCTGCTGAGTATGAGCGCAGATATACTTCCTTTGTCGTCTGCATTTGTCTCTTCTCCACCTGACGTCATTTTCACCCATTGACTGGGTGTAGACGGTCTTTCCTTGAGTTCTTTCCATATATCATCAAAAGTTAAAAGCTAAAATGAGGTCTCAGCACATTTGCTCCAAAAGCCATCGGAGTACCTTGGTTACTGAAATACATGCAGAAACCGTCTTTACAGTCATGCCGCTGCCATTTTCATAGGCCTGCTTGGTTGATATTACTTAATTTATGCAAATTACTTATTTATTTACAAAACTACTTTTGTCAGAGTCAACTCGCCCTACAGAAGACAGGAGTCACAGTCACAGAGTACTCAACTGGTTGGTTGAAACAAAACCTAGGTCTGGATTTATACTTTCTGGACCTGAACTCCACTGGGAGACATAAGCGATCACCTGGGGTGCTATTAGATTAGGGGGCACGAAAGAGCTTAGATATAAAAAAAGGAAGGTAAAAGTTCTGGGATGCATTCTACTATAAATATGTTTGTTATGAAACTGACACAAGCAAGCTAGGTAGCAGCAAGATACCCTGTAGTATGTGTATAATATAAATGAACTGCGATCAACAGAATCTCACCTAGGGCACCGGGACACCCAAGGCCGGCCTGTGAATACAGCATCCAAACCCATAATTATACTGTGCGACTACATTCCTTATCTGTGTCATGTGATGTTAGAATAGTTAGCATGTTGTCAATAACGCCCCTGCCATAAGCTAAATTATGGGTGAATAAAAGTCTGAACATGAAATCTGCGGTTGGATGCTAATACTGGGGGTGCTGTAATTAACTCATACAGTTCAGGTAGCACATTAGTTACTTTTATCTGTATATGACAAATGAAAAATGTTTTGCCTGCTGTACAAAACAGAAAAAAATCTAATGTAGTTTGTTTGTTTATTTATTTATTAATGGATCCACAGAGGTCATCAAGTCAAAGCGACCTGCGGTTAATTCTTGAAATAGTGAGGGGACAATGTATTTTCTAAGCATGGTTGCATAAAGCAAATGCAAAAATCTAGCGATATATACATTTAAAAAATTGCGTGATTTAAACGCAAAAGGCGTCGAAGATTAAGCTAACGGGAACAATCACAGAATATAACTGAGTCAGGAATTTGTGAGAATTTTGCCGTTACCGTCACACCTGCCCACGCCTTTCGCTCAGAAGTCCGAAAGCACTGCGTGGGTCGAAAAGCTGTCCAGTCCTGCGTCACCCTGCTAGAAAGGTGGTGTGTATGGGGTGGATGGATGGATGGATGGATGGATGGACATCGTACATGTTCAAGATCAGATTTTTGCTTCCATAAGCGTGTCAGTAGTCAAAATGCTTCAACATTTTCCAGCTGGAAAACTTAACAGCCCACAGAGAAGCACGAATGACATGCAAGTTCCTTTGATTCTTCAACCTGGGATCGAAATTAAAGCATATGAACAACTTTGTTTCCTTAGAAAGTGTCTTTGTAATTCCTCGAGGGGAACTATTACTCTTAGGAAAGCCTTGTGAACTTCGACACGAAGCGCTCGTATTCTGTTTTTCAGAAATCGTTGACTTGTAGTCTTTTCTTCTCTTTCTTAGTATTTCTGAAAGTCCACTTCTTTTGGGAGAAAGTATGACTCCGCTTCCTTGCATGTTGGCATTTTGATGTGAAACCACTGCTAGTTAACACCTTTGTAGAACTGGTACATTTATTATAACTAGTTAGGTCGTCAGTAAACTGCGCCTCTCATTTTTGGTTTTCACTACCACCTACTGACTTCATCTACGAATTCACATGAGGGAAGTAATTATCTGAAGACCACACTGTGGTTATGTTTACTTAGTGGGCTGCTTGTGGTCTGACAAAAAAAAAAACTGTAACTGCTTGCAGCTGTGATGCTTCTGACTAATAACTAGTGTTTTAAATATTAAACCCCGCTATCAATGTCAGAAGTAAAATATCCATGTGTGTACCACTACCAGAAACACTGCAGTTCTGCATGCATTCCAGTGCATTCCAGTGAGAATATTATTACTGAAACTAATATTAGAATTTCACATATATCGTTTCCAAAATTCATTTATGGTTTTCTACCAGATCCCGAATTAAGTCGAACCTGCATTTCATCTGATGTGCATGGAAATATGTAAAAACACAAAAATCATCCATCCATTTTCCAAACCGCTTATCCTACTGGGTCGCGGGGGGTCCGGAGCCTATCCCGGAAGCAATGGG
>JAODJX010000051.1:7905252-7915544 GCA_026776945.1 Isichthys henryi
CAGACAACATAGCTCCTGAGATCACTGGAACACGCAAACCCCTCCACCACGATAAGGTGTCGGCTCCAGGAGAGGTAATGCAATGCAAGAATTTATTTGTACACAACTAACAAAGTGTGCTGGTATCAGCTGTATATGAAATAATTCCATAACCATTCATGTATTTTCCATTTAAACATGTTGTGTGTGTGGGGGGGCTCATGTAAGCATATTGTACAGACCAAAAGTCCCGGCAATATGATAAAATGCTATTATTTTTATCCTTGTGGAGAGCTTTTTTTCGGTCCCCACAAGGGGAAATTCAATTTAATAAACTTTTTTGACTGTGATCAAAAAACTAAACATGTCAAAAGACTGGTATTTTGTTTGGTTACATATGGTTAAGGTTAGGGCTGGGTAGGGGTTAAGGTTGTCATAGCTAGGATTAGGGTTTTCCCGTAGAAATGAATGGAGAATCCCCACAAAGAAATGAATACAAACCTCTGTGTGTGTGTGTGTGTGTGTGTGTGTGTGTGTGTGTTATACATAAACACACAAAATGTAAACAAAGTACTGTGCTCTGAAAATACCTGAGTGCTCTGCTAGTCTGAAGCGGCCAAAACAGAGGTGGATCCTCCACTGTTTCTGCACACTCTCCTTCATCAAACAGTAGAAGACGAAAATAAAAAACCCTGAAAAATAAAGACAGGTCCAGCCAAACCTGATCTTTCCGGAACATGCTAGAATGTTTTTTTGTTATATGTTTATTTTCTTCGATCTCTTCTGAACTCGGCTAAATATTCCAATATTTTACTCATCACATAACATGAATTGTTGGAGAATCCCCCCCAACAGAAAATGATAAATATTCGGAGGCATTAAAAATATGGGCTATTTATTCAATTCTGGGCAGATGTGGATAACTCAGGTCCAGGAAGTAAAAATCCAGACCAAGATTTTGTCTCAACCAACCAGTTGAATAGTCTGTGACTGTGAATCTTTATGTTCAACTGGTTGGTTGAAACAAAATCTTAATCTGGATTTTTACTTTCTGAACCTGAACTTTCCACCTCTGCATAAGTGTTCTTTGGGGATTCCCAGAAGTGCCCTGATTCTTCTTTCCCTGTCTTAGCTAGACCTTTTAAACCTTCTGTGATCACTAACACACGGCATCGTGGGTCCGCTGGTGTCCCCCTCCTATTGGTCATTCAAATCGTTTATTTTTGGAAAGATTAAATGCAGACGTGGAAAGTTCTGGTCCAGAAAGTACAAATCCATACCAACATTTTGTTTCAACCAACCAGTTGAAATAAAGAGTTACAACCACCGAATATTCAACTGGTTGGTTGAAACAAAACCTTGGTTTGTACTTTCTGGACCTGAACTATCCACCTCTGATTCTGAGGATGCTCTACGCACCTTGCAAGCTGTTCAGGATCGCAAAGAGGTAGAGCAGCGCCACCTTAGCAGGCCCCCAGGTAAAAAAGGCCATCAGCCACGTGAGGCCTAGCAGGAAGGTAAGGCTGGTCACACCCCGTAGGTCATGCAGGAGCCCAGTGCGATTGCCAGGAGGCTGGATGTTGCAAAGCTGGACCAAGACCACCACGAACACTGAGATGTTGCACAGCAGGATCAGGAGGACATAGGCCACCACAGAGACGTAGAACACGACATCGTCCTGTAGCCAGCAGCTGAGAGGAAAAAACACAAGTGAAGGTTTGGATGGAGAAAGCAGGCTGTCCTTCATGACAGCATGTCAGTATGACGTCACAGTCACCACTCATGTGTGGAGAGACTGCCTCTACGCCCTGCTCCACATCACTCACAACTGCTCAGATCCATCTAGGGGTTGAACATTTTCATGATACAGAGCACTGCCATAGGCGTCCATCTTCACTGCTAACACCAAGCTGACGATCACCAATGGGAGACCTGCAGTAGACACAGTGGGTAGTCAGACCTTTCTACCTGTTATTCCCAGAACAGTCCTGTGTTTCCCAAACTGTGCTACGTGAGATTGTGCAAGTGATACACCAACAATTCTGAGATTTAAATGGATTAATTCACAAAAACCACAAAGTTGCACTTCCTCTTTGGCTTTCTCTTGTGGTCCGGGGGAGGGGAGGGCGTGTTATGAGACGTGCGGAGACGTGTAACGGTGCCCAACCTTTTTTGCGGCATGAACCAGTTTCATGTAAAACAATATTTGCCCTGAGCTTGTCTCCCTCTTACGAGCCACGTTGGGGGAGGGAGCGGAGATGTGTAACAAAGATAATGAGGTGCGTAATATTTAACTACAGTAAAATCCCGTTATAACGGACTTCAAGGGACCTGGCAAAACAGCCCGTAATATCCAAAGTCCGTTATATCCAGAGTGGCACCATTTACTCATGCCACACCCCAGCAGACACACTTGTGGTAAAGGTTATTATATTGTACATGTAGTATCCAACTTTACCTGACTGTTGGAAGTGTATATATGGTCTATAAGTGGTTATACATGTTCGGTACAGTAGTAACCTTGATCTCTTTGCTTACTGCATCCCTCCAGCTGCGAGCGTCGTCTCACAGTGTGCCTGGTGATGGACAGCCACACAGACCAATCAGTGCTGCCTGCTGTTACGTCATGCCTATGTATAGAGCGTGACTACGTATCTGCAGTGGATATCACCAGCACGCCATGCGCCTTGTAGGCAGAGGCTGCATGTCCATTATAGCGAACAAAACTACAGCTAAAAGCGGCCCTGGGGCCCAAATTGTTCGTCTGTTATAAGCGGAATTCCGTTATATGCGAGTCTGCTATATCCGATACTTTTTCTGCATGTTCGTAAAGGCACACAACACCAGGACCAGCGGACCTCATCCGTTATAGACGATATTCCGTTATGAGCGAGTCTGCTATAACGGGATTTTACTGTAATCACCAAGTGCGTTGCCTTATCGCCACCTATGGGCCACAGATGGAAGTGTTTTCCAACACAAAACAGCCTCTGTTATTCATTTGCCGTGACCCGGCACAAAATGCTCCACTGCCCGGTACCGGTCCGCGGCCCAGTGGTTGGGGACCCCTGCAATAGAGTGTGTGAACAACACAATTGATAATTTCCGTTACACTACTCACGCATGGGATTGAGACAGACAACGCCAATTGTCCATCCTGTGCTATGCATGCCACTTAAGATAGTCTCACTGAAATTTCAGTTTTTGAAACCTGACTTTAATCAAAAGCCAGTGCCAGATTTTTGCATAGCATTGCATGTAGAAAACCCTGCCTGGACAAAGCACTCTATAAAGACATTAATGCCCTTTGCAACAACATAAAGTGCCCACAGAAAATCTTAGGATGTTTGCTTAATTCAGTAGAACTATTGCAGTTTTATTAGCTTTATAACAAAGCCATTATTTTATTCATTTGTTTACAAATAATATATAGTCACATTAGCAGCAACTAGCAGCTTTAAGTACAACAGTAGTAATAAACTGAAACCCAAATTACGGCTTTAAAAGAACTGTTCTGAGTTACAAAGTTCATTGACAAGCAGCCTCATTTGGTGCTTTTTAATTAGTAACACATTTGCGGTAACAAAACCAAACATTTGTGTTTAATATCCCTCTGAGAGCAAATGTTTACAACTGCAATTAATAGCAAAATGGCAAGAACAGAACTTAAGTCAGTCAAAAAAATTCTGACACTTACTGTAATGAAAAGAAAATGTCTGTGCAGAAGATGTGTACCAATACATCTGCAAGATTTTTACAGGATCAAGCAAGCATCCCGAGACTTTCTGTGAGCTCTGTACATGAGTGAGGGCGGATTCTCAGCACTCACTAGTGCGAAGACCAAATACAGACACAGGCTGCATTCAGAAAACAGCTTATGACGACAACTCTCTTCTATGAAACCCAACTCTGCAGAGTTGCGTGCATCACGTCAAGCACACCACCCACAATAATCACTGGTGAGCCCTTCGTTTTCTCCACATTACGTGCACTGGTGTATGTATGCAGTTTATCATGTGAGATTGACACAGTACTACATGTCTCATGCTGCTCTGTGTATTTTTCCCGCGGGGTCACGAGATAAATGGCCTGAGCTTCCCTCTCATCCTATATGTATGAACAGAGAGCATGATGGGATATCTGAAAACTAAACATCCTGTACTCATGCAAATGGAAAATAAAGTGTCATTTCAAAAGCCAGAAAAAAACAAAAGGACATTTCTAAAAAGTGAAGCATGACTGGCAGCAACACAGCACTTTATGTCAGAACTCATTTTTAAGTGCTGTAGAACCTGCCCTGCCTTCCTAAGAGAGAAATAAACTTTTGATAGCACTTTACTTTACTAAGCTCTCCTCTATAATGCACTATAGACACCTTCATAATGCATTATAATGTTGGCATAAGAATTAGTAAAGCATTACAGCATCTTCTAATAGACAGTTATAAGGCATTATAATGTTGATTATAATGCTTCATAAGCTGCAATGAAGCTCTCCTCTATAATGCATTATAGATTTCTTCATAATGCATTAAAAGGCATCCATTCTTAATCCAACCGTGATAATACATTATAGATGCTTATTAATGTATTATGAAGGTGTCTACAATGCATCATAGTTGGTAGCTTCATAGAAACGGTTACCAATCAGACAATAGAAGAGACAAAGAGACGAAACTTTTTATCTGTTTTTTATGGACCTGTGCCGTGTGCTCAGTCCCACATGTAACGACCACAGTAGACAGATCATAGCTAGAAGTACCATCATCAACAGCCTCATTTTCAGCGACATCACTCCTGACCCATTTTTCCTTACCCCAGCCAAGAATGCAGAACTTGAGAATGTAGGCGGGAACATAAACATTGAAGACCTTCACCAGAGCGAAGTACATGTGAACGGCCTCCAGGCCCATCCAGGTGAAAGAGGCCAGGAGGGTGTAGTGCTGGGTGGCAGCCACAGCAACACAGAGGCTCCGAGAGCCGAAGGACGACAGCCAGGAGTTGACGAGGAACATGAGGTTCAAGCCCAGCAGGGCCAGTGACAGGTTAAGCAGAATTTTTGATGGGTAGTCTCTCCGAAGCCTCCTGTAACGGAGAAAGTGAAATGGGGGGAGAATAGGAAGGATGAGGTGAGATTGTTGAGTTCTTTTACATTAGTGACATTAGACGACGGCTCATGGAACTCTGAAGAGGAATAAAATAACATGCAAATGCAAACAGGATCTTGTCGGTATAGTCATGTGGGCAGCAGAATGGACGTTGTGACGTTTCAGCTCCGTCTGTGGACGTTCACAGCTGCTCACCCGAAGGCCGCATACGTCAGCACGCTGATGCCTAGGAAGATGGAGGAAACTCCGCAGCCCAGGTAGGAGATGACAGTCAGGATCTTCTCATTGATCTCACTCACTGGAGTCCTGGACACGTCCTGCAAATACAAAGGACTGGAGCCATTAAAACCATCTATGCCATTCATGGGAAGAAGTTGACATTTCCATCCATCCATCATTTTCCAAACCGCTTATCCTACTGGGTCGCGGAGGGTCCGGAGATCATACCAGTAGCTGAGATCATTACCATTAGCTGAAATCATTACCAGTAGTTGAGATTATTACCAGTAGCTGAGATCATTACCAGTAGTTGAAATCATTACCAGTAGTTGAGATCATTACCAGTAGTTGAAATCATTACCAGTAGTTGAAATCATTACCAGTAGCTGAGATCATTACCATTAGCTGAAATCATTACCAGTAGTTGAGATCATTACCAGTAGCTGAGATCATTACCAGCAGCTGAGATCATTACCAGTAGTTGAGATCATTACCAGTAGCTGAGATCATTAGCATTAGCTGAAATCATTACCAGTAGTTGAGATCATTACCAGTAGCTGAGATCATTACCATTAGCTGAGATCATTACCATTAGCTGAAATCATTACCAGTAGTTGAGATCATTACCCGTAGTTGAGATCATTACTAGTAGCTGAGATCATTACCAGCAGCTGAGATCATTACCAGCAGCTGAGATCATTACCAGTAGTTGAGATCATTACCAGTAGCACCCCAAAGTGAGTGAGGTGGTTACAGAAGCAGGTGGTATGGGTCACACTGGTCTGGTTTTCTCTGCACCCACTGGACTCCCATCCACCCCGTCTGTCTGCATCAAACAGGAAAAACACAGTGTATACAGGTACCAGTACCCTGATCCTTCAGCACATTAACTGTTATTTCACTTTTCTCCAGAGCATCTTCTTAAGATTCCATTTTCTATCAATCTGTCACACCAGCTGGAGGAGGGTCAAGTTTATAGCCCAGAGGTTCTCAGGCTGCAGGTCACCTGAGGGCTTCACTGGGTGATCTAATGTAGCTGGGGATGGGGGGGGGGGCTGTCTTACAGGGAGCTGGGAGGGAGCGAAAATGTGGACTGTCTGGCAGGGCGCTTTGCCGATACAAAGGAGAGAGCCTACAACCAGAGATGGAAGGTTCAGGTCCAGAAAGTACAAATCCAGATCAAGCTTTTGTACTTACTGGACCTGAACTTTACACCTCTGTCCACAACGGAGAGAGAGAAGGCCATCGTTCTAAGCCAAAGTAACATCTTACCATTTTTGCTGAAATCCCAGTAGACACACTGCACTTTGTCCTTGGGCTGGGAAGACATGAAAGAACTAGGTTGATTAACCTCATTTTATCTAATTGATTGTTTTAGTCAATCAACAGGAAATGATAAGGCATTAGCAGTACTGCATCTACCTGGGTGGGTTTGCGGTGTTGAAGAGTCACAAAGATTGGGTGCTCCAGGTCTTTGATGGTGGCATTTGTGACACTGGCAGACACGACGTACGTGTTCAGTTCCATCTGGCTCCACTTATCCTGGAAATGAAGAGCATTTTTCCAGTGTGTCTAATGGGCCTTTAATACAGGAATACATGCATCAGTCAAAGAAATGTCATGTTTGTGGTATTTATTCACTAGGAGCTAAACAAAGAAAACGGTGTAAGATGTAACACCTTAACCATTTACTAAATCGTAAGGATGAACAAAGAGGTCGGAAAAAGCAACGTCCCAGTACCGTGAAGAGATCCGAAATGACGTAGAAATGAAACTGGACTCTGGAGGGAATCCCAGTGTTCTCAGGGAAATACCGGCCCACCGCCTGCGGCAGGTAGATGAAGGCCACAGTGCTTTGGAAAGGTTCCTGGTTGAGGAAGATCTACGACGCAAGAAAATCAGAGAAATGTGCATTTACAGCAGGGCTTTCAACACATCGGCATGTTTTGGGGCAATAATCCTTGTTTCTCTCCACATCATACATTTGTTTAATGAATTATGAATTATTGAACATATTTGTTCATATTTCAGAGTTAGTCATGGCTCCCCTGGGGTAAGAGCTAAGTTTCCATTTCAACCTTGGTGTTTGTTTCCATCCATCCATCTATCCATTCGTCCATTTATCCATCCATCCATCCATCCATCCATCCATCCATCCATCCATCCATCCATCCACCCATCCATCATCTACCCACCCATCCATCTTGCAGGATTTGCAGCCTGGTGTATGTTTGATAACTCCTAATTTATCAGATATACTCAAGATCACAAATCCTCTGGTACAGGTATAAGCTCACAGCTTCTCTTTCCCTGCCTTCTCTGAGTGCAGTAAAAGAACGAGAAAAGCATTTAAAAAGTGGCTTCATTAGGAACCCATGGCAATATATTTAACCCTATATTTATCCCTGCATATAGGAAGCATCCTGAATGTCCTCTGCCTTGTGTCACGAACTACCTGGGACAGCCTGAACTGCCGAATGAGCACGACCCTGGACTTGATAAACGTTACGGAAGACAGCTGGCGGGACGGATTATAAAAATTAGCAGAAGGTTCTGCAGAAAAAACTGTTTTCACAGTGCCAGGTGATTATAGCTTTATGGCAGAGCAGTCGCAGATAAGCTGTAAAGATGCGTATCGACAACTTGATGAAATTTTACAGCGTTTTATAGCTCTGTGCCGGTTGACCAGGTGCCGTGACAATGGCGGAAGCTCAGGTTTCAGTTGGGGATTTGTCTTCGATTCTGTTGACATGAAACAGCAGAGGGGTCGCCTGACTGTATCCTCCCACCCCTCTCGCGCATTTAATCATTTGCACTTATTTTCCTCTTTGCTCATTTTCACGTTTACTCCAAGGGTGGACGCTCACCTCGGGGCCACTGTCCTGCAAGATGGACGAGACCCCGAAGGAGAGACCCTGGAACCGAGAGGAGTTCACGTTGAGGAGGGAGACGGCCAGGCTGGGAGTTATCACATCGTATTGCTCCCCGCTGTAGATCATGCTGTTCCCGATGTTGTCTGTAATATTGAGAATGCTGCATGGGGAGAAGGGAGATGGAGAAGGTCAGGAGATGGAAGCTGGCACGGTCTTCAGGAGCGGGCCCGGACCCCCGTGCTCACTTGTTAGTGACGGCTGAGAGGTCACTGTCGGAAGCCATGATGCTGGAGATGATGTTGATGATGGCCGAGCCCAGAGGCGGCGTCACCTGGGCGATGGCGACGATCTCCTCTAGCTTGGTGATCAGGATGATCAGGTCAGGGGGACTCAGGGTCGTTTGGGCACGCGTCAGATTTGTAATTATCTCCAGCACATCCATGGAATTTTCTGGATATACAGAGAACACCACAAAGGCACTTTCGTCAAAGAGAGAGAAAGAATATGGGGGAAAAAACACATTAAATGATAAAATGACCCTCTTTCAGTTCAACGTTAATGAATTTCAGAGCTGCCTTTTCCCAGCTGTTTATAAAGTATACATTTAGTCTAACGCTCAATATTGTTCTTGGAGGGTTGAATGTTTTCACTCTCGCCCACACTGCTTTCCACCTGCCGCATTCATCATTAGCCTATTAAGAAGCATCAGACCCCGATTAAAGTTGAATTGGAATGAAAATATTCCATGAACACGATTGAGAACCACTGGTGTAAGGAGATTGTCTTCTATAGTGTCTTTTTTGTTGGGTTTGTAGCAAACACCCAAGCTTGTCTGGTTACACCTGAGAGGCTGACACCAATTTTATAACCCACCGGGTGAGATGTAGATACTCTCAAGGTCAGGAATGGCTTCTACAATGAGCGGGCAGGAGCGGAGATCTGCAGGAGACCACTTGGCCTGTTCAGATATGGCATCCAGGGCACTGTGAAACAAAAATCAAGCACATCCATTCTAGAGGGGCTACAGAGAGAGAAATGCCAGGGCCGGACATCCAAGCATTCTCTTTTTTAAACGTTAAGGCCAATGGAACACTTCAAGCTCAGGCGTGCTCCGTATCAAGCAGGGTTGGGGTCATTCCAGAATGTATTCATCGATTCCAATCCTAATCAGGAAATGGAACTGGAGTTGGGATTGGAAAAAAAAAATATGGGGAGCAGAATTGGAACTGAATTTGAATTTCAGGGAGATTTAAATTCCAACTCCAGTTCCATTTCTTGATCTGGATTGGAATTGATGAATATGAATGATGATTTGGGCATGGATGGTAGGCACATGTCCCTACTAATATTGTGGGAGTACCATGTGTGTTTCGGGGGGGCAAGAGGTTCAGGGGCCGACTTGGTTCCTACCAATGTTAAAACCAAACAGATGCACTCGTTCCACATGTCAAGATCCTGTCCCATGTATTTTGTGCACTCAGAGTACATAAAATCTTCAGAACATATATTAAATATACTTATATAACAACATGAAAACTACAATATAGGGTTGGGGTTAAGTTTTTCTGGCTTCACCCCCCCCCCCCCACAGGATCACTACCTGCAATAAAGCTGAGGGACACAGATCACTCATTACGTACGGTTATCTGCAATAGCCTCATGAGCCACACATTTATTGTCAAAAGGCAAACACGATATACTGAACGACGTACGATGCAGTGATTGATTTGATTCAAATTGCTTCCTGTTCACATGTGAATCTTTCCAGCTGGGTCTTTCCAAGATGGTCTGTGCACACAGTCACAAGGTAAAGAAAGACCGGAGTAAAAGGCTGGAGGTCACAGAACCAGAGTCATGTGACTGATTTGCCTAAGGGAACCAGCATTATTGGTCAGAGCAGGTCCTCAGGGCCTCCATGACAGTCTATATGTTTTCTTCCTCCCAGGGAGGGAGCAAAAAATGTGTACCGTCTGGCAGGGTGCTGGGAGGGAGCAAAAATATGGACTGTCTGGCAGGGAGCTGGGAGGGAGCAAAAACGTGGACTGTCTGGCAGGGAGCTGGGAGGGAGCAAAAACATGGACTGTCTGGCAGGGAGCTGGGAGGGAGCAAAAACG
>JAODJX010000051.1:7915760-7926600 GCA_026776945.1 Isichthys henryi
GTGGACTGTCTGGCAGGGAGCTGGGAGGGAGCAAAAACATGGACTGTCTGGCAGGGAGCTGGGAGGGAGCAAAAACGTGGACTGTCAGGGGGACCCGAGTACCGGATTGGGAAACACTGGGTTAGAGAATCAGAGAATATGATTCATAGATGGTGTAGGCAACTTCTCTTGCATCTTCATCCTCTCTGTGGATTGAAAAGGTGTGAGTATGAGACTAAGATTGTGTCCCTGCTACCAAACTCTGAAGGTATGTCTCACCAGAGCCTCACAGCTGACTTGTTTGGGTCACGTTCACAGGGCAAAGTGGCAGTTTTCTGAGCAGCAGTTTGTAGCCAAATGTACAAACCATGTCTTGTCTGTTGCCTGCGCTCTGGACATGTCCCAGGTTCTGGATCAGAAAAAGCTTTGTTACGTGTCGTTAAAATGCATAAGAAACCCAGCAGAAGAACCAAGCTGGGTCAGCGGGTACCTATGAGAGAGATCTGGATGCTTTGGGGCTCAGCGTGCAGATTTTCGTGGTCATATTCTTGCAGCAGGAGACCGCGGAGCATAATCTCGCTTTCAGTGAAGTTTGAGTGTGCTGTGACCTGCACTTGGAAAGTACAGCTGTGGCTGGGGACACAGTATAATACAGGGAAAAGCACCCATTAGCAACAAACCATCACTGAAGCTCAGTAACAGGTGCAGCTCTGCAGATTACAGGTAGAGGTACAAATGCATAGGTTTCTATACAGATCATTGTATATATAAATGATATGTCGTCTTTGGTTTAATTAAATATATATCAATGATCATTTTAAGTGTTTCTTAAATGTGATCATGTTATCATACCTTGAAGGCTGTGAAAACTGCAAAGAAAGTATAAGATTCAGCATTAAAACATGCCAGAAACAAGTATGATATTCATATAGTAGATGCTGTCAGAACGACAACAAAGTACTTTCCCGGTCACCCCTTCCCTCCATCTAAGCCCTACTCCTCCCACACCCCCTAACCTCTACAATCTCTTGCCCCTCTATACACCCTCCCCACCTCTCTAAAAAAAAACTTTATTAAAAGGCCAACTTCGAGTGACTCGTGTCATTTAAATCAGGTTCGTCAGATCCGTGTCTGTCGTTGTCCTTTCATGTGCCACCACTAGGTGACACTGCTTCAGTTTTTCTGTTATTTGTTTCAAAATTATCCTAGAACATCACCTATGCAAAATTCCCGCAAAGTTTGCCAGGAGAAGATACATGGATCCCAGAGCAGGCATGTCGAACTCCAGTCCTGGGGGGCCAGAGCCCTGTGTAGCTTAGTTCTTTCCCTGTTCCACCACAAATGATTCAGCTCAAGAGCTGTGTGCTAATTAGCACAAGGAGTTGAATCAGGTAAACCCAAAATAATGCAGGGCTCTGGCCCCCCAAGACTGGAGTTTGACACCAATACTTCAGAGTTACTGTGTTCGCAAGACCAAGTATCTTCTGCACCTTTCCATCCTTTCCTGCCAAGAGGCGACTTGTCTCAAAATTTAATCTGGTGTAGATCTTCATCAATATATTGTTGTTGTAAAGTGGCAACAAGATCCATCAGATACTTTTTGAGTTAGCACATCCACAGGGTCAAATATCATCTGGATTCGCTTTCCCACTACTCAAAGGCATTACTTCAGCTTTGGTGCTGTCTCAAAATTCTCTTTTCAGTTTGTCACCCATGCAATTTGAATTTTTAGAATTCTAGTGAATAGTTGTCACACCACAGCACACAACAACGAAATGTGTTCTCTGCATTTAAGCCCTATGTTACAAAGCAGGGGGCAGCTAATTCAGCGCCCAGGGAGCAGTGCTTGGGGGCAGTACCTTGCTCAGGGTACCTCAGTGGTGCCTTGCTGGTAAGGGATTCGAACCTGCAATATTTCAATTATGAGTGTGCTTCCCTAATCATTAAGCCACCACTGCTCACCTTTTTTTGCCTGCAAAAAAAGATCTGTCAAATACTTTTTGAGTTATCACCATAAGTGTCTGTGGTCGCGCCTATTAGAGGAACTACCTGGCAATCATGAACTAATTGAAACGCGCCCATGAGTAGCCTCTATTCCACAGGCCACAGAGAGCCTGCTGGCCATCCCAGGAAGCAAACTGCACCCTGAGCAAAAGACCCATCTATCATAAGGCCAAGTCTCTCTGTTACTGTCACATACACAATCATTTTAAATGTGTGACTACTGATGCTAAAATCATCAAACAGATGATTTATAACATTTAACAGGGCATCATAAAACAGAGAACAATTGCCAGCAGACTAGGAAAATGAATAAACACGGGTTTGGGCATAGTGGGATCTGTAAAATTGCCCAAGATGCCCATGATTGCATGTGTATGACTTATGATGAACTGGCATCCCATCCAGGCCCTGGAACCCCCACCTTGGGCCCTACGCTGCGTGGGATGGGCTCCAGGCCCCCCCTGTAACCCTGACAAGGAATGAGATGGATGGATGTATGGATGATATATGCAATGTTGTATTCATCAGTTAATTCCAGCACCACCAATCTACTTATATCTCTGTATTTAATACAAAGAGTATGTAGCCAACAATGAAGGTCATATGTTTTTAGTTTATAGCAGGTGGTATCAACACAGAAGATCTGCATAACTTACTGACTTACTACTAATTACCTCAGACCCTAGATGTCATCCTCCATGTAGTTCTTTAAGGTAATTTCAAACACAGATTTACTTGTGATTTTTTTTGTATAAATTCAACTAAAATGCACTTTAAGAGAGATAACTGTTGTTAAGTTTGAGTATAAGAGAATTAACAAGGTTTAGACACAAGGTTTTACAGTCAAGCTGAAGTGAGATGACTACTAGTAACCAGAATACAGCCGCTTAAAGCAGCAAACTGTAAAACGATTAGGTTTTTGGGATAATACAAGATCTGAGCTGGTCTAATATACGACTAAAGCTAACCCAGTATAACCAGTTTGACTGGTCACTAATATTCTTACCTCCCCCACCTTCAGATTCATCCATTCCTGCTGCCTGCAAGACACATGGTCATTACTTATAGTCATTATCAGCAGAGAGTCTCTAGGAATATGTTTCCTGCTCTACAGAAAGCATTTCCAGTCAATCCCCATGAAAGCTGCATAGCCTGAAACAGACGTTCCATGTCACGGTTACGTGCCTGGGGATGGTGACTTTCAAATTCAGAACCGTCATCTGGTGCTCCTCTAAAGTCTCAGTCAGCTAGAAACCAGCAAAGACACCAGGTGTTAGAAGGTCTGGATCTATGGCACGAGTGAGACACATCAGATCAAGGGCATTGCTGTGCTCACCCAGGTCTGTATGATGTCCTGGGGGTCTAGTGAGATGTCAGAGATGGTCACGTTAAGACTGACCCTGAAGAAACTGTCTGTAATTACAAATCAGCAGCCCAAGAGTTAAAGTCAAGCTTGCAGACATATATGAAGAGCAGTGTTTCCTAAACCGGTCCTCGGGAACTCCTAGGTGGTCCTCGGGAACTCCCAGGCGGTCCCTGGGAACTTCCAGGCGGTCCTCGGGAACTCCCAGGCGGTCCTCGGGAACTCCCAGATAGTCCACATTATTGCTCTCTCCCAGATAGTCCACAGGGAGCTGGGAGGAAGCAAAAACGAGGACCGCCTGGGTGCTTCCGAAGACCGGGTTGAAAATCATTAATGTAGAGAAGGATCAAAAACCCATTCTTACCAGACTCATGTCCCACGGAGCTGGTCAGGGTCATATGGGTGGAGACAGGTGCGGATGTCTTGGGGACATCTGGAGGAAGGCTGGAAACCTCCTCGGTAGACTGACGTTCTGTATATAAGTGAAGCAGGTGAACATCCGAGAACAATGTGAGCCTCGGCAAAATTCAGAAAACCATCAAAATACCCTCAATCTTTTAGCTTCAGTGCCTATGCACTGGTTTTACGGACTTTTACATTTTATTAACAGGGAGTTAAAATCTCCACAGGGTACAACATTGGAATGGTAGTGGATAATATACTCATAAATGCCACTTAAATACCCGCTCAGACCTGCTTCTAATACTACGCAGTACTGGTTGTTATAAGAACAATACTCATTTCCATGAATGTATACGTACATATATGTTTAATCACATTTACGAGTCAGATGTACATAGTTTCCTTATCAGTCCCTTACCTTGTCTTTTGGTGCTGGACATGATCACTGATGGGGTCACAGGAGAAGCGTCACCTGCAAAATAATTCGATCCAATCTGAGTACTACTCAACATTCTCATTTTCGTTTTTCTGAGAATTCCTAGACCTGCACTGGATTTGAATTTGCTGTCAGAAAGGTTTTATAAACCACCTGGTCAAAAGTATGTGAGCACCTAAACGTCACCCCAGGTATATGTGCCTGTGGAATATCCCATGGGTGCTAACTTGGACATGGTGCTTTTGGGCTGTTATAACAGCCCCCACTCTTCTGGGAGCGTTTTATGTAGGATTTTGGAGTGTATCTGACCCCGATTCAGCCAGAGGAGCATCAGTGAGGTCGGGCACTGATGTTGGATGCAAAGGTCTGGCTCAAAGTCTGCATTCCATCTCATCCCAAAGGTGTTCCAAGAGTCAGAGTCCATCCAGTCAAAGTTCTTCCACACCATCCAGATCAAACCATGGATTTACGGACCTCTCTTTGCGCACAGTCATGCTGGAACAGGAATGGACCTTCCCCAAACTGTTCTCAGATGGAAGCACAAAATAATCTAAAATATCTGCAATTAATGCTGACTAATTAAGATTACCCTTCACTGGAACCACAAGCGATTGTTCTAAGGCTACATTGGAAGCATAGCCTCCATAAAATTGCCAAAAACCTGAGTCAGTGTAAATGAATTTTACTTGTGATTAGAAGCATAGTATATCTTACTAATTGATCATTTCACGGAAGATGCTTTCAACAACATATACATTTCAGTCTGAAACGAGGATAAATACACCCCACAGCTGTCCATTGACACTGGGCTGCACTGGAACTCTGTGGAAGATTCTTGTACGCTTTGTCTAAATGGGAAATAGACAAAAGCTTATGGTGAATATGCTCCGATTACATGATTTCGGAGCCCATCCAGGCACCGTGCTTCACTGGGAGTCTATGAGAGCTTCAGGCATAGGTTTTGCTTAGGAAAGGTTGACTGGACAGGCAGACTTGCAGACAGACATTTTAGACCACCTGGAAGCCAGGCTTCTCTGCACGTGACATGAACAAACTACCGATAAGATTAAAGCTCACGACTGTCGACCTGCACGTGGTGTCGCCAGCGTTGGCTCCCTGAATTCCGCCATTCTGTCACTTGCATGGGCACAAAAGCATTTCACTGGACCCCAAAGTGACAGTTTCTCCTTTCTTAAGTCACCTTTTATCACTGGCATTCGTAAGCAAGGTAAATAAAGTTATCATTGAGTTCTGAGTTTAATCTTCCAGTTCAGTGGTTTTTAGTAGACTAGTTAGCGTGCTAACTAAGCTGTTTGTGTGTCTAAACTGAGCTAGAGGCTTTGCAGCAATATGGCCGACACTGCAGCTAATGCTGTGGACTTTACTCTAAAGAAGTGCTTTGATAAAGGAGGCCAGGGTTTACATATAAGTAGCAGAGCTACTAAAAAGGGAAAAGCCCTTTCTAGGTCATACTGTCCACACTGCGCTTCCCCATTTAAAAAATCTGTCTCCACCCCTGACTGGAACTAAGAGGACTAGAATGAATCATGAAGAATTGCCCTAAACCATTATGCCTACACTTTACAGCTGGCACTGTGCACTCAGGCAGGTAGCATTTTTCCAAAGCGAAATTTGTCAGATGCAAGATAGTGAAGCATGTACTGTTCACTCCAGAGAACACGTTTCTGCTGCCTCACTGTCAGGACCGGTGCCCGTCTGGCCCTGTCACAAGTGTCTTGTCCCCATTTCGCCAGCAGGTGTCGCTGGCCTACCTGTTCCCTCTTCTGTCTTGTAGCCCCTCAGTCCCTAGTGTGTTCCCCTACTACCTGGGCTACTGGGCGGCTGAACAGGGTAAGTGGCCAGTCATCATGCACACTTCCCTTTGTTGTGGGTTTGAGGCTGCCCAGAGAAAGCTCCAACTAGTTGTTTTTTTCTGCGTTTAACATTTGTTATTTTCTGTTCTCTTGGTTTATTATGTGTATGTATTCCGGTTACAGTCCCTTGTGTTTGGTCCCTACTCCCTGGCTGCATTATGTTCAGTTTTCCTTGTTTTATTTTCCCTTGTGGTTTGAACCTGCTGTATCCATTAATTGTCCTCACCTGTTCCTTGTTGCCTCTACTCTGCAGATTGTGTCTCAAACAAGGGGAGGTGATTCTTACATTCTGTCAGCTTGCATGGCCTAATATTTAGGATGCTCCTACCCAGCTAACAATTCTTCATTCCAGGAACATTTATTGAATGTTACGATTAAGTTACAGAAACGTTTAAAGTGTCCAGTTTTCCTGATGTTCCTGGAAAGCTATCCCACTGATAACCAAGAATAATAATACATCAACCACGGAAGGGTATAGTAAGGCAGTGCGTAATGCTGCCATGTTATACCTGTGTCTTACTCTCACCTACAGAGAGCAGGTTGGAGGAGGTGTGAAGAGAATTTCCTCATGGGGATCAATAGAGTACTAGTTGTTGTTGTTATTATTATAAAGTTGGCTAAAGTATTGGGAACTTGACTGGGGCAGGGTTAATGGCAAAAATCTGATGCTCTGATCCTAGAATGGCGCCAAGTCCCAGAGCTCTTCAGCACAGCCCACTCTACTTCCATCATTTGTCTATGGAAACTGCTTAGCAATGAGTGTGGCTCAAACAGCTGAACTCAACAATTGGTGTCCAAAGACCAAGGGCGTAGGTTTGGTTTCAACATTGCTAGGGACCAAATCAGCCCCGAACCACCCCGCCCCCCTTAAACATAGAGAGTACACAGTATTGGTGAGGACATGTCCGTACCATCCATTACATTTGGCCAGGTCCTGTTCCTTACCACTCATCTACGATTAAGACCAAATTAATTTTTCATTTTCATGCTAAATTAAGCTGTCAAACCTCTCTATAGGCTGTTCATCATTGGCACATGTCTTGATGCGCTTGACACAAATGCTAAATGCTTATTAAAGCGCAGGTGCACTAACTTTATCCTGGGAACAGGGGAGTAAAATCAAAACCAGCTAATACAACCCCAATAATCATGTGTATCTATCCATCCATCTTTCAACCTTTTATCCTGGTGAAGGCTACACTAGTCTATATATTCAAAAATGTCATTAAAAAGTAATTCCTCCCCCCCGGGAATAATTTCAGCTCTTCCCACATTAGAGTGTGATCATTCACATGAGGAACTATGCACAGTTAACAGGCAGTGATTTATGGGTGATTTGTGTTCTCACCACACGGCAGGCTGGGGTCAGGTACTGCATAGCACTCCTTCATATCCCAGTCCTGTGCATTCCAGCGTATGATGTCGCCCTCGGCGCAGCTGTGCGGAGACAACTGGTGCGGGCCGATGTCATGTCCCCACATGCGGAACACGGACACGGAGCCCAAGAAGCTGGTGCCATCCTCGGGGACCATGTCTCCGTTAGTGAAGCCGTGGGACGTGCCCAGGCTCAGCGTGCCGTTGGGTGCCAGACGGCGGGTTGTGTCGCGGTTTGACTCTGACACGTGGGTGCTGAAGACTTCAACGCCGTTAACGTAGAGGTACAGCTGGTGCGGTTGCCCTGACAATAGCATGCAGATAGAGCGCCAGTTGTCCTCCGGCAGTGTAACGTCGGCGGGCCACTCTCTGCCAAAGAGCCAAACCCGCAGTATGCCCCCCATCCCGGACAACCCCAGTTCCGGCCGTGTGTCACCGTGCCTCTTGTACATGAAGACCGTCCAATCTTGGGTGCTGATTTTACTACGCAGGTCCACGCAAAGCGTGAATTCCTCCAGCTCTGGGATGATCAGAGCAGAACTCAGCTGCCAGAAGCGGCACTGCGTCAGCAGAAAATCCACCTTCTTCCCCCACAAGCTTGAGTCATCTAATGCAAAGATGGACACGATCAGGGCATCGCTGCTATCTGCTGTCCCTATTGTTATGGTCATGCCATTTCTTTTCTTATCATCGCGTTTTATTTGACATTAACAGATGATGTTAGGCATCCTTAACAAGCTGAAACCGTGTACCTGGCTCTTGTAAGCAGGAAGAGTGCAGGAAACAGGCGCAGACGATCACGCAACTGTATTTCCACACTGTCACCATAGTTAATCTAAATAAACATAAAAACAAACTGTTTACTATCCGTCTTCCTTAGTTTTGTTTTATCTTTTAAGTAATGGTCCAGGGTAATGTGTATTATCTTCAAAAGCGTGTTTACTGTTGCTTACATGACTAAATGTGTGAGCATTTTTATTAGATTAACAGCACTAATGTAAATACAACACGTGTGTAATATGTTCTCTTACTGCACAAGATAAAATACATTACTGCTAAAATCAAGTATGACACCCATTCGTCACCATTCTGTCAACTTATCCTGAACAGTCTCGCAGGAGTTGTCAGAAACCAATGCCACCATTACATACCGCATTTACCCTGGTATTACTCATTGCACATTCATAAAAAATTGTAAATGACTGCTCAGTTTTATGCAAGAAACAAAAAAACGTCACTCTATAAATTAAAGCTACAAAAAGGATAAGAAAGTTGTAATATCAGAGTGTGACGATAGATGGTGACTTCATTGCGAATTTAATGTACAAAAACCTAAGTAACGTAACTCGGAGCAGCAAGTAATGTATCTGTAACGTACCCCAAAACAGGAAAGATACGCTCTAGCTCCACATACATAACAGTGTACGATCCCTTTTTAAGAAATCATAGGAAGGAAATTCGTAAACCAAATTCTAATACAATTCTGGTGACATTTTAAAGTCAAACTGAGCAGCTGGTGACCAAAACATCAAAATCTAACAAGTGTCAAGTGTGTTAACTTAATCTGCTACCAAAGTGAAGAGTAAATTTTAAAAGATAATAACACTGTACAAAGACACATTTGGATATTCAGCGTATCCATCTATTACTATTAAAATGAATATCATATAAAGGTAAAATTTGAAGCATTATAGTACTACATTGACCTGTATTGTTAAAAGACGCAGCTCTAAATAAAAATAGAAAATAACGTCTTACCAAACAGAACCGTGGATCTGAAAAAAAGAGGACATAAAACCGGTAAATTTAAGCTAATCTTGAAAAATTAGTGATTTCATAATTATGAGAAAAATGATTATTAAAAATTATGAGAAAAATTATTAAATAATTTTTAAATAAATTCCCTAATAGTATATAAAGTGTGCTGTGCGGAGTCCATACCGTGGGCACCTGTGTAAAAGCGGATGTGTTTGGCGCCTCTCTCATGATGTACCTTGAAGTGAGCTTTAACCCACGCCCAGTTTTTGTGTAACATAATTACTAAACATTATTTCCTTTTTTGTAGACAAACGATCCTGACTTAACTATTTTCATTTGCATGCAGTAATTCTTTGTTATTCGTTTCTACCATTACTCATATAACACATCATATTTTTAAATGGATACTGTAATATTATGTAATACGCCTACATTTTTGTTTAGTCATTCTATCTTTTACGGTAATCGTGGAATTGCTTTCTTTTGATGTGTCTGTAAATATTTATAATTAATTACGCATGTTTCATTCAGTAAGCAGTCTGGCGCCTTCGGGGCTGGGGCTCCTGCGCTGTGAGCCGGATACGCGGCTGGAAGGTCGGTGGATGATCCTAATATGCTGGCTAAGTGTAGGTAAGTGTGCTTACGTTTGAGATCTAAACGCACTCTCTCCACCTGGGCATCGGGGACAGTTCTTGAATCGAATCCGGTATCCATTTAGAAATTACTCTTTGTACTTTTATGACCATCGGAGTTGTTTCTAGGAATCTTAAATTAGCAGAAGAGGAGATGTATATATAGAAGGGGTTACTTTAAGTTAATCGACCCAGTCCAACTATTGTCCCGGGTCCCCCCTACAGTGTTGCGGCGCTGTGCAGGGGCTGGGAGTTGGGGAAATATTCAATGCGGGACCATGGCGAAGTGCCAGATGAAAATATGTGTAATTAATTAGCTGTAAATAGTGTGCATTCTGTTGTATTTGTAATGTCGTGTGTCTAAACTTGTTGTGTCTCGTAATTATAGTATTTAATGCAAGCGTTCGTGTGATGGGCACATGAGTGTATGCGCGGTATAAGGGCACTCAGGCAGTAGCTAAACCGGAGGGCCCTGTCGGTTGTTGTCTGAATGTGGAGGGTTCTATTTGGGGTAGTAAAGATTGTTAGTGTTTCAAAACCCAGGACGGACTGATTCAGTGTGGCTAGTACACGACTACCACAGCATCCTAAAGAAGCTTCTTCCTGAGTAGAAAGATATAACTTCCGTCAGGAAGGAGGAGTGCTTGGCTAACGTCACGTGATCATTCTCGTGGTCTGCGCTATGTTCGCAGGCGAAGGCGACTGACTCAGGTATGACTCCTGGATTCTCACTCACACAATTAAAAAAAATTCCTTTCATTATTTAATTCGCTGGGATTTATCTATATTGCCTGGGGATATTTCTGTTGACAAATCATACTGTCACGATCACGGCAGGAGCGTGCGGCGATCGTGCGGGTCAGCGGGTAGGGAGCAGGCAAACAGCTAGAGATCGGGGTAAATCACGGGTTTAATACTGAACGGGGAACAGGAAACGGGCGAACATACCACTATGACCACAATGTCGGACAAGGGAAACAGGCAAGACCAGGACTTAAATACAACAGGAGTAATCACA
>JAODJX010000052.1:42463-56782 GCA_026776945.1 Isichthys henryi
CCCTCCCTGTTCGTGCCCCCCCTCCCCCCCCCCCCACTGACCAGCACCACCATCTCACATTAATCAATCTTTCTTCAGGCTTTTGTACCCCGAGCCAGCCTCCTCCCATTACAATCCCCCCGCCCCACAGGTCACTGAATGACCCCCGTTAGGCTAAACTGCTAACAAGGAGATGAGAATTGGAAAAGAGTTCAGATGAAATGATTATATTTAATTGCACCCTCCATAAATATTCCCTGTTCTGGGCGGGGGGGGGGGGGGTGTGTTTTCTCATTTCTGTGCTGTATTGTTCCAGTCTCACTGCATTGTTTTGATGGATGAAGCAGATTTGTGTGTAAAAGAGAAATCTGTGATGAATTTTAAAATATCCTTCCTGGAATATTTCTGCTTCCAAGCATTACGTGAAAAAGGGCACACCTTTAATTTCCTTCGGCTGTGAGGCACTCCGACAAGACACATAGGGTTTTCTAATCTGGCAGCACTGTGGTGTGATTACTAATCCGTCAGGCGTCAGCTTGTTTTAATCATAAACCGTGTCATTATTTTATTTATAGATAATCACTGCGATAATGTGCCTGTTGAGGGTAAATAAGCCAGGCTGTTCAGCTTCACTGTCATCTTTAACCTCTGCACGAGCTCTTTTAACCAATTCAGCAGTTTTATACTGACAGGCTCTGGAATCCGACGCAAAGTGGGTGATTAATATATTTCCCAAATGGGAATAATCATGTACAAGACAAGAAGGGACCCTTAACCCGCGTGATGCTGGAACACCAAATGGAAACCATATACCTTAAGTGTGAGACCATTTCGGGAAGAGAGAGCGGAATACTGAGTTATAGTTTTGGCCTCCACAGATGCTGTGTTTAGGATTTAAAGATGAAAGAGCACAAAGAAGACTCTGTCAGAGCTCAGACCCGCGCAGCGACACAGCTCAGTGTCGGCCCGTTTGCTTCTGTGTTTCATCATGTAGCTCAGTGGTTTTTTGTAATCTGTGGTGTTCTGAGCCAAATGCACCGTAAGGTCACCGTGTGGGCTGCACTTACTCTGTTCCCCTGGTTATACGCAGATCTCCGGTCGGCTTTCAAGGACGGTTACTGGTTTCTGCTTTTCCCGGCACTGAGCTCCCTGGTAGGATGTCTGAGCTCTGAGTTCAGACAGTTACAGGTCTCAGAAATGATAATAAGGGTGTGATAGACACTCCAGCCCCACGAAGCGGATGAATGCAGATCAAAGGGCTGCAAAGTGGCTTAGCGTGAAAGTCGCTTACTGGGTTTGAAGACTGCAGATGTACTCTGCACACACCCTCCTGTGCAGGGGCAGGTTTGCTGTTTCTCTCCCCCCCTCCCACCTCCCACCGCGCCCTCCCTCAGATTTTTCAAAAGCTAAATTAATGTACAGTGCAGTGAGAAGGCAATAGCTGGCTAGCCGTTTAGTAAAACATACTGCCCCTGTGACAGACTCCATCTCAGAGCTGGGTTCTCACTGACTTGGATTTTGACATGCCAGATTTCACGGGAGTGGGTAGTATATGTGGGCATGACCCAGGCGTCTGTCATTTACATCAGAAGAGTATCTTAGTAAATATAAATGGGCATTTTTGCCGCATCGTGTGAGATACAGGACATCGAATTTATGACACGCCGTTTTCTTGGAATTTTTGGTTTGTTTGGCCCCGTTGATGACGTGCCAAAGAACTTGCAGGAAACTCTATCTGTTGCTAAGTTACACTTGGCAACGGGAGATCATTTGTTCCTCTTGACCTCGATTAGCCTTTGCCGGCTTTGGTCACCGCCCTGGCTATCGTCACCCTTTTCGACTGGGCTGAGTTCCTTGGCAGGATTCCGGCAGGAAAGAACCCAGAGCCGTCATACAAGGTGGCTCTGTGAGTGTCCTGAGGACTCCGGGTTTGGACCCAAAGCAGATGCGATTATGATGGGATTACGAGGTTCATTCTCACGCTTGTGTGAATGCGATGGAGTGCAAGTGAGGGTCACCACACTGTGTCCAGAGGGAGACAGGGCCTCTCTCTCTCTCTCTCTCTCTCTCTCTCTCTTTTTCTCACGCACACACATCCAACAGGGCCACTTTCCAAACTGAATGAAGAAAAGTTAATCCCGATCCCAGAAAACCTCAAAAGGAGAAATTAATAAATTATGGGATTTCTTTAAAATAGGGAGATGGCCCTCAAAATTCCCACAATTTTTTTCCACAGTTGCTTTTTGTTGATGATTCTTTTCGTGCCCCCCATCAAGGGTCGCTGGGTGCGTACCACCCTTCCTGTATCTGGCACCCGAGGCCGACAGCAGTGGATGTGCACAGCTGACCGGACAGGAAGTCCTGGGGCCACGTGTGAGGCTGCCCAGGCCGTGGAGGCGCGTGACTGCAAAGTGCCCACCTTCAATTCCCGCTCGATTTACGTTTTGGTATTTACCAGTGACGAAGCAGCACAGGTCATCTGTTCAGTTGTCTTCATCCAGCGGAAAAGAACAACATGAAAGACATAAAAATCCATCTGGCTGGCAGTCGTTGTCACAGGGGTTTAAAAAATTTTGTGCTTTATATGCCGGAAATTTTCTTTATGTGAGTTTGAGAGGTGATCAGATTACAGTACAGGCTGCTGCACTCAGCTTATGTAAGTCCTGTAAAACGGGGAGTGTTAACATTTAAATAACACTGAGAGAGTCTCACTAACACTGAGGGTATCAACACTAAGGAAGTAATCCATTCACTGAGGGCATTAACACTGAGAGAATTCTATAAACTCTATGTGTGTTAAATAAACACTGGAAGGGGAAAAGCCACATTTGTTAAAATAACTGGTAAATCAACACCACAACAGCAATATAATATACAGAAATTAGAAGCTTTTCTCAATACTAGGGGTCCTGAATTCTCCATATGAAAGATCTCTCTCCTTCGTGCATTGTTTGTTTGGGAAAGCGGTCCAGGTGGATCCCATGAAATGTTCCTGCACGCCGGGTCCCCGTCTTTGAAGGGGACATGCTACATGTACACAAATTCTGTCCAAAACCATGGATGAGTAGCATCAAAAGGATGCCAACGCTCTTTGAGGCATGCCCTGCTTTTCATCAGCCATGCTCCAGCCTCCTTTGACTTACCTCATACTGGCCAGCCGGTGAAGTTTGCCAGGGCTCCACCTAGACGCCGAAAACCACTCCCCTGCCGCGAGTGTTATTGGTGTTACCAGTCGAGTGAGGTAATGTGCCACTCCCCTGCCAATGTAAGTACTCTGCTTCTGCAGTGTCTCAAGGCCCAACCGGCTTCTTCTGCTCTCCCAGAACCACGTCCTCACTGATCCTGGCCAGACGGGAACGTTCCTTCCAAGGTGCTAATAGCGTCTCACGGGATCAAGCAATCAGACTCGCAGAGGAGCATTAATCTAAAAAGCAATATGTTTTATCTAAGTTGAACTTTAAGGAGTTTCGGAACTGTTTGCAAACAAATTTAAGTGCTCTGAGGTTTATTTGAGAATAGCATTACCTTAAGGGGAGATGAGGTCACTTAAATGTCACACGGGGCTGGCTTTCTGGAACATTCCGGGTCCTGCGGTTGACCTACAGCACCCCAGCACATCCCACATCACCGTGGGACAATGATCACGCCCCTGATAGTTCACCTTGACGTGTAGCAAGTAGCAAGAATTTCGCCCCCTTGATCTTTGTGGTGGACATGGCAATATCAGCGATTTCAACCCAAAATATATCTCTGGTTGTGATGGCGATCACTGTGGTAGTTCTGTAGCTTTGTAAGGAAGCTGTTTTGGTGTCACCCGTTGCTTCATTTAAATGGGAATCTCTCCATATAGGAAGATCGAGCCTCAGGTGAAGAAGATACGGTGCCATAGGTAGGTAATCAAAGACTAGCTTGCAGAGCTTGGTAATGTTCTCAACTCGTGTGTCAAACCGCACGACGGAAGCAGGATGGCCGTTCGGCCTAATTACTCAGTTACCCTGTGAGCCTCCATCTTCACCTTCCTCGCTCCACCCCGATTGCGACTCCTGTTACTGGTGGCAGGCTGACATTCTCTAATTGGAGCCAAAGGTCTCTCTCGAACTCTCCCAGATGCTGTCAACCTTATGGCCCGGTGATGTTCAAACCCTCGTCCCCAAGGAGAACTGTAGAGTTCCAGGCATTTGGATGTGGGTGTGATCCCACCTCACGGGTTGTACCGAGGACCAGAGCAGGTGACCTGGTTTGTTGTATGTGTGTGTGATTATGTTTTATATGAGGAAACCTGGAGCAGCAATAACAAATGAATAGTCATTTAATCAATAAGCCCTTGTACAATGCCATAAAAACATGGACTTCTCTGGAGTTCTGCTGTGTTACCCCTGAGACCGACATCTCCTCACGGTGAACAGTCAGACCTGCCCTCCTGCTGGCCCCTCCTACCGGCTTTCTATGCTGTGTCGGGAATTTTCTTTTCTTCCTTCTCTGGAGCAAGACTGAATAATTTAATCTCACATTTTTTATTGACTAGATGGACCCCATTCAGCATCAGCTTCTGTGCATTTGAGTGTTCTCCACCCCTGCCCCACCCCCCAAGCTTCTGTCACAATTCAGACGGTGTGCAGGTTCTCCAGGACGGAGAGCGAGAGAGAGAGAGAGAGAGAGTGAGAGAGAAAGAGAGGCTAGAAGATGGAGATCAGGCATCCATGGAACATCAGGTCATCTGGAGTGCAGGATATGTTCTGCACGGTAGTGTGTGTGTGTGCTTGTGCGTGAGTGTGTGTCTGCATATGAGTGCACTTCCCCCGTAGACACATGTACACAATACCTACCTTCTTATTTAGAAGAATTAAGAATTTGAGTCGCAGGTCTGCCTGCGACAGTGAGAATGAGCATGTACTGGTGTAAGGGTCAGGAAAGGGTTACGACTCGGTGAGCTCGCAGACGGCAGGAAGCAGCACTGGCAGGAAACTCAACTCTGTTTTACATTATAAGGGCTAATAAGGTGCAAGGGATGCGAACCAGCGCTGGTCACCTGACTTCACCCCTGTGTGGGACTGCGATGCCCAGCAGTAACTGGATCAAGAGTCACCCGTTTGAATCTTACTGCATGTGATTTGCGCGGTTCTTGTTTTTTATACTTTGTTTGAGGGCCGCAGGCTTCAAAGGCAGAAAGGACACGTTTTCATATTGCGGTAGGAGGGAGGGGTGCTGAATTATTGAGGCTGTAATGTTGTTGGAGATCCAGAGACACTGGGGGCCGGCCATCCACACGGGCTGTGGTATATTTGCTCCGGGGCCACGTACCCAACAAACAGAGGCCAAAGTGAAAGGGCACCCCCTGCAGGTTAGACATGTAAATACACTGGCAGTAACCCTTCCCCAGGTTCTGATGCACCCAAACCAACTCAGACACATACTCAGTTTCTATTTAACCCCGCCCCCCCAGGGCTGCCTTGGAGGTGACTCTCAGCTGCTGAAGCTCTGTAGCCTCCGTGGTTCCCCTATCCACTCGGCAGACCATGTTCCAGTTAATCTCCGGGCCTTTCCCAGAGTGGAAAATACATTGTTCCCCTCGGGATGAGGGTCCAGGCAGCGCACTCCTGTTCCCCTGAACACCCTGGAATGTCTGTCCTCTTTCCATATTATTCCTAGGACTGAATGGGATTTGCCGGTGGTGGGATAATTATGCATATTGTATTTCACCGTCATTCCTGGGCTTTTGGTCTCGCCGTAGTGGAACTTGGCTATATTTCCACATCGCCTCAGTTCCCTCTTGGTCTTCAAGCGCGAGCGGACCGTCTGGGGCAGCGTTTAAGCGGCGTGGTGTTTTCCCACAATCCTCAGTGAGGGAACATCCCAGGCCTAGGATCTTTGACAGCAGCCAGGGTACATGTTTGTCGACAGAGATGAAGTACTCCAGTACGTCAGGGTCACAGTGCTTATATGTCACTCTCAGAATCTATTAATCTATCCATCTACTAGCTGTTTATTGAGTAGACAGTTCAACCTGGGGCACAATACCTTGGACAGGATGCCAGGGCACCTGAGGGCACACACAGGCACGCCTTCACACACTCAGTGGCAGAGGTGGGTAGTTCTGGCCCAGAGAGTAAAACTCCAGACCAAGATTTTGTTTCAACCAACTAGCTGAGTATAAAGAATCACAGTCACAGAATACTCAGCTGGTTGGTTGAAACAAAATCCTGGTCTGGATTTTTACTCTCTGGTACTGTATTCCAGTTAGCCTAACTGAGTGTCTTTGGACAGTGGGAGGAATTGGAGTGTCACTTCAGGAGAATGTGTCAACTCCACACACACAGGGAAGAGCCAGCATTCGAGCCTTTACCTCTGGACACTATCCACTACTCCACCTCCACCTCTAATACAGGGGTAGGCATTCCTGATCCTGGAGTGCCGGTATCCAGCAGGTTTTCTGTCCGACCTGATGAGTAACTGTCTGCCTGAGATCAGCTGTGGTTCATCAGAGAGCAGGTAGGATGGAAAACCTGTTGCATGCTGACACTCCAGGATCAGAGATGCCTACCCCTGTGTGAAGGAAATAAGTTCTGATTGTATTTTTGAGTGCAGATGCGCACAAGTATCCATTAGAACAATATAAACATTGTTTTTTTTATTGGAAACATGTCTGAGATCCTTAACATGATCAGTCTTGTTTTGTTTGACATTGTTCCAGTTTTCATAGATGTTATTTAATAATGTTTTCTTATTGCTTAATAATTTTATTATTTTTTTTCCAGTGACAATCTCCACCAACACTGCCTTCGATGGCTTTCTGGTCACTGGACTCTACACCTCCACCACCGTCCAATCAGCACCCATTCCGGCTGCGGGTACCTTCGGATTTGGTGAGTCCTTCACGACATCATAATGAATTACCCAATAGACACACTGAATATTATTAAATGCTCATATATATTTAATCAGTTGTACCCTTACTGTTTTGAAACTAGTTCACTTGTTATGCTAAGTCCGCGGACTAAACCAGATCTGCCTGCTATCTGTGTAGCTTGTTGTCGTGTTTACACCTCTTGTGGGTAGACCAGCAAGTAGAGACAGTCCTTTCTTCTATCCCCAAACGGGGCAACACATTTCTATGATCTTTTGAGGGATACAGAGGTTCTGGGTGTGTATGTGCGTGGGTGGTTGGCCCTCTGTGTTGTTTAATGGGACTCACAGGGTATAAGACTCAGACATAAGCCTTTGTGCAGCCCTCCCCAAACACCACTTCACAGATGACCCCTTTATGCTTCTACGAGCAAGTCCTCCGCAGCCTGACAGGCCCTGATTGATGACCAGCAGATATGCAAAGCTTCGCCTTCTGTACTTTTTGGCTGCGTGACACGAGTCCCTGAGGATGTGTCACCGCGAAGCATGTCAGCTTCGGGGCGTGACGGAAAGCAGCAGAACTTAAGGCGTAAACCAATCGGCGCAGGGCTCGAGAGTGTGCTTGACACAATGTCATTGGCCAGAATGGCCGTTGTAAGCGGCTGCCAACAGCGAATCGTATCGATCCATTGGAAAGCAATGTTTGGTAAATGATTAAGCGATAATTAAATTCTCAGAGATGAATATTTCACTGAAGCAGTACCAGTGAAGGACTGATCACTGATACTAGCCATCCCACCAATTCATACCAGTAACATTGCTGATTGGCACATCCTTAAACACCCAATCAGGGGGCAGTATGCACAGCATGCAGCATATCGCTAGCAGACATAGGTGACAATGGCTTACTGTTGTTCATTTATTGCCTACCACAGAGTAACAGGTACACGCCCCTTTTTAATGTGACATACCAAAAAAACACCTACAGATTTGCTTCATAGGAGGCACAGTCACCGGCAATCATTTTCTGGCAGGCGATTACCTGGAAGGACTGGTTAATTAGGGATAAACTGGCTGGTTTTATTAGGCAGAAGCCGCTAATTTGATGGCCCCCTCTGGTCCACATGGTAGCACATTTTCTCCGTTTACTGTGTCACTTCCCAGCCTGCGTGACGGGAACGTGGGCCCGGACTGTTCCGCTTCATGCTGGTTTTATTATGAAGTGGACTGGGGCCATCAGGCCCCAGGCTCTCTGCTGGGAAGGTCTGGAGTATTTAGCAGAGCCTGAAAGCCTGGATAAGCCTTCGTTTTGACTTGGACGCCTGTAACAGAAAGCAGCGATGCATTGATTAAGAAATCTGGTGACTTAATGAGGTCTCCTATGGGGTGCGGGGGCTTCCTTCTGCTTTACTGTGCATGGAGATAAGGAATTCCTATTTCTAAGGGCCCCCACAAGTCTGGGTGTCACGTCCCCCATCTGGAGTTCCACATGTCAGAGAGTGGGAGACATGTGGCGTCCAGATGTCCGGAGGTGGCGGCAGGAATGTCGGGAATCTCTCTCCTTCTCCCATTGGTCCTGCAGCAGAAGGACGTCTACGTCACACTTCTTCGAGGCGATTTCACAAGTTGGGGCGAATCTGGTGCCTCATTTGGACTTTTTGGGATTCTGTTTTTGTAGGGCACCCACTGCAAGGACTGGTGTGTTAGTCTGACTTTTCCAGTCAGATGATGACCTTTAGTGCGCAAATGTTTGACTGTGTTTGTGCGTGAACCCTGTGGAGGACTGGGTACAGTGATAGATATTACAGTGATGGATATGCACACTAGGGCAGTGTCCCGGTCAGTCCACGTTTTTGCTTCCACACAGACAAGTCGGCTAGTTGCTGTGCAATGATGCTTTAAGTTTGACATCAGCTAGTCACTGATCATGTGACCATGACACAAACAACAGGCGTTATGGAATTCCAGCTACGCAGAAGTGCGAGGAAAACCGATAGAAGTAGTGGAGCAAAAATCGGCCAGATGGAATTGTTTTTCTACTTTAATTACATTTAATGCGCCGATGGACACCTTTTTGCTTGCATTTCTATGATTCTGTCTTGGAAAATCTGATCGATAAATGTGAGTATGTAAGGCCGTTGGGACAGAAAATATGACTCAACATGGTATTTTCCCCTCTATACGTCGTGATACGGCACTTGCTATGGAACATTCGCATTAAAAGCCGCATTTAAAAACTGGGGGTGACATGCATTTTCATAGTGCGGCAACATGGTACAAATGTAAACGGTGTTGCCAACTTTGCTCAGCTGGCTGGCGTGAGATTTTCAATTTGAGATCAAGTCATTTCTCAATACATGTATGTAGCAGTTATATTACCTTGTAAGTAGCCTATATGGCTTGCAAACCACCCAACCCCTTTGATGTGTGTAATTTTAGGCTTATAATGCAATAATATAAATTTGCTGAAAGATTTCTTGCGAGAGCATGAGAGTCAGAAAGCGTCAGCGTCACGCCAGATGTGTGAAAGTTGGCAGCCCTGGTACGTGTTTAAAAAGGTCTTTCAGTACTAAGGCAGGCTGATACTTTTCCATTGAAGGGCAAAGGACTCAATCTGTAATGCATTATTATTTGTTGATATATCTTGTCTCTTGTGTTAAATTTTTACTATCATACGACATTTCAGCTTTTAATCATAACCACTGATACTCAAAATTTGTGAAAATTTCAACGAAGAGGTTTGTTGTTTTGTCTGTTAAGCTAATATGCGAAGTAAAAGGTAACAATCTGTGTGAATTTATCATTAAGTTGTAAAGATTTGTGCTAAAACAAAAATTATTTATGCATGCCACTGTAATTACCCTGATGTGATTATATGTACTATATTATAAATGTGTCACAAAAGAATGAAATAAAATGTTATCTTAAAGTGTACCCAACATGTTTTGGAATGTTTAAAGTTGAAATATTAAACACTTTCACAACAGGAATAAAGCAATTTCTATCTTATAATTGCACACAGGACCAGCCCTCTTGCATGTTTATGCATAGCTCTCTATGACATTTTGCTATTCTTATTATGTCTGATATTTCAACTTTACACATTCTGTAACATATTGGGCTAATTCAAGTTCAAGTATTATTTTTTTCATGTGTGTCAAGTATATTGTGCTTACATTGGGGTTATTATTGTCACGTTCCGAAACACGACGGAGGCAGGAGCAGACTTACGAGCAAACAATAAGGGGTTTATTAAGGCAGCTGAACATCACTGTCGACTTTAAAAAATCTTAAGTCATGCAACTACTAATATACACAACAAGCAGTATAACAGCAGTCTGATTAGAGAGAGAGACACTGAATCATGGGTCAGGCCTTTGGGCGCTGGATGTATTTCAACCTGAGGGGGTGTGACAGTGTAAGTCCATTCTGTGGGGGAGGTGGTTTACCACAGGAAGATGTTAGATTAAGTGGCGAGAACCACAAAGAGCGAAGACACACAGTGGAAAAACAAGAGAAGCGCGATAATTGGTGGTGGATTCACTAAAGTAGGTGAAGAGGTGTGAGGAGTTTCATGGTCTTTAAGAGGCAGAAGCCTAGGGAGATGACCCACAACATAGAGAAATGTCAAAGATCGATAGCCAGAGGAAGCGTGCAGGATTTCACCAGGGACATGTGCCGGGCAGACGTGCTGAGCGTATGTTTCAGCCTGTACGAGGTCACCGCTGCATGTGTGGGGGAGGTTCGGCCCCCACCCACCCAGAAACCAGCCCCAGTCCTGACTGACTCAACTGCTGGGGAATTTCAATGACTTTCATATATTTTTAAAAGCCTTTATGCCATTAAAGCCCCTTTGTTTTCCTTCCAGGGCTCCGTTATTTAAAAGGGACCACATGCCGTGTCTAACGAGCGCCTTTTCGGCTGGCCCCGCCTCTCTTTAGCATCTCGTGCATCTCACCAACGCTGCCTTGTGAAAATGCCGTCTCTCGTCCCGCTTGCCGAGTCGGGGCGGCAAGAAACGGGCACGCCAGGAGTGTGCTGGGCGTGTCTCTGGCGAGGAGAGTTAATGGAAAGGCGGCATGTCCATGTGGGTGACGTCAGGAAGAATAGCAGGCCGTTCTTTCTCACTTAGCGTCGGGGGTTTCTAAGCCCAGCCGGAACACTGCTGGCTCCTTACACAGGACAGCCGTCCGCAGCCTTCACATAAATACATACTGTAAGTGAAACAATAGTAATGATAATGATAATATGGAGAAGAACAAGGAGGTCAAAAACAATAACAAAAAGAAACATTGACAGTTTAAATAATTTTGAAAGCAACAAAGAAACAACTGATGCTTTATTTTTATTGCAGTTAATTATTGCCAGAAGGTTTCTTCTGAGCTTAGGGTTTAATTAGAAAGCATGATCTTGATTATTTGTTTTTTCCGACACACTGGCGTTCGCTTACCCTGACAGATTTCCGGTGAGCCAGTCATGTGTACAGCCTTGACAGCATGATGGTTTTCAGCATGTGAGTAACTCCGAGTGGGGGTGGGGGGGGACAGTGCTCACATGCTGCTCCCCGTCACGCCTGTGAACAAGGGACCATCCAGAAATGCACATGCTAGGCATGGCCGGGCTGCCTCTCACCGTTACCGTGGCAACATGATGTGTTGACAATGTGGCCCACTGTGGCTGGAGAGGAGGAAGGAGAGAGTGGCAGAGAAAGAGAGGAACAGCATGGGTGGGGCTGTCCGCCACTCAGAGATATCAAACGCAAAGCGGCTTTGTGATCAGAGTGGTCAAGGACGACCTTAATCCCCACCCAGCCCTAACCTTACCCATAAGCAACCAAACAAAATATAAGACTTCAGGCATTTTTAGGTCTCAGATTTTTATAACATTGAGGTCATCCTTGCGGGCACGGAAAAAAGTTTCAGGTCAATATCACACTGTGGGGAAATCTGGTCCCCACAATGAAATAATTGCAAAAAACACACACAGTCACACAAAAAACTGACATGACACGAATTCCTGCATGAGCCTCACATTACTAAACTCAAAGTACGCAGTTGCTGTAAATGAGGGGCTGTACTGGATGGCTGCTGCAAATGAGGGGCTGTACTGGATGGTTGCTGCAAATGAGGGGCTGTACTGGATGGCTGCTGCAAATGAGGGGCTGTACTGGATGGTTGCTGCAAATGTGGGGGTGTACTGGATGGCTGCTGCAAATGCAGGGGTGTACTGGATGGCTGCTACAAACACAGGGGTGTACTGGATGGTTGCTGGAAACACGTGGGTGTACTTTATAGTTGCTGCAAATGCAGGGGTGTACTGGATGGTTGCTGCAAATGAGGGGCTGTACTGGATGGCTGCTGCGAACACGGGGGTGTACTGGATGGTTGCTGCAAATGCGGGGGTGTGCTGGATGGTTGCTGCAAATAAGGGGCTGTACTGGATGGTTGCTGCAAATGCGGGGCTGTACTGGATGGCTGCTGCGAACACGGGGGTGTACTGGATGGTTGCTGTAAATGAGGGGCTGTACTGGATGGCTGCTGCGAACACGGGGGTGTACTGGATGGTTGCTGCAAATGCGGGGCTGTACTGGATGGCTGCTGCGAACACGGGGGTGTGCTGGATGGTTGCTGGAAACACGTGGGTGTACTGGATGGTTGCTGCAAATGCGTGGGTGATCCAGGGTGAGCTTTAGAAAAGGCTAAGCTAGCACACTTTGACAGACACAGACTCATTGCTTTACACCAACATAAACATAATTTAGTCATTATTTTCTTTAATCAAATAAGTCACACAATACTGAATTTGCTGAACTTGATCACACCTTGTTTGGATAATTCATACATCATGAACAGAGGCGTCGTGAGTCGGGGGCTTTTGGGGATGAGGCCCAGGATGAATCAGAACGAGGTCCAAATGGTTTGTTTACCTCGGATGTTTTGACAACTGTGCTCTCAGTTTGAGAGCCAGGACTAGGACCCGGATGACTTAAGGTCCTTGCAAGAGTCCTCATTAATTAATTAAGTGAGGAGAGGTATGGGAACTGAAGTGGTGTTCATCTAGCTATCCAGCAAGATATCGCGAGATACGCTATTTTGGATAGCGTAAGAAAGTCTCTTTTAAAACAAGATCTTTTCATTGTGTTATTGCACACTTGTATACTGTATATTGTAATTGTTTTCTTTTTCTGAGCAGATATACACTTTGCAGCCAGATGAATAGCCTTGAACGTAATTCTCTGTGGTGGCCTTTGACTTTTGTACAGTACTTTACATAAACACACACTCACACTTGTATACACACTCATATACCCAGACACACACACACAGACACACACACATGCTGGCACACAAACCCTCACACACAGACACACACACAGACAGACACACACAGCCGGGGGGGTGGGATGGTCAGACAACTGATCTGTCAGCCCTGGTGTTACTAATAAGTGGCTAGCAAATACACCCCCCCCCCCAATTCCCCTGTGTCATCTCTGTATCCCTGCCTCCTCTCCCCATATATGTGACCTTTGACCCAGATTGCATCCCGGGGCAGTGATTTAGGGGCTGAGTGCCATGTAAATGTGACCTTACAGCCTGCACCAGCCACACACTGACCTCTGATTCAGTGTCGCGACTGCAGTTGGGCAACCATGCAGGCATGACATCATAATGAAAGGGCCGGGATACCGGAGGCTCCGCTGAGCTCCCTCCGTGGGCTGCACCAGACCCTGAATTAGGGGCCCGAGCGGAGGCAGTGGTGCAAAAGGTGCTCAGCTGTGTGTGGCCTGAGAAGAGAGAGAGTGTGTGTGCCTGTGTGTGAGTGACAGAGCTGGGGTGACGCCTCATCATCATCGCGGCTCTCCTCTCCTCAGGAAGCGTGGCAGGGCGGCGGGGGGGCTGGCCTACGGGTTCGTATTCCTCCCCAAAAAGTTCAGTGGAGACCCAAGATTCTGCACCCCGTCCCCTCCCGGTCTAATTGTCCCTCGTGCTGACGCGTCCCGAAGGCTGTGAACGTGTTTGGTCTCTCGGTGTGCAGAGGGAAGCTTTGGTTGGATTTGATGGGCGTCATGGAGACAGTCTCGTGAATCTCTATCGACATCTACAGAAAAAGAAAGGCTGACCAGGCCTCCCCCTCCAGGTTCTAGTTGGTGGCCTGCAGACGTGACACTTTCCTATGCTTTATCATTTCCCCCACTCTGATATGATGTGTTGCCTGCCACCCCAATTGCTGCCGTCTTTATTCCAGAACTTTCTGGTGAGATGCTGTCAGCCTAGGCCTTGGCAGACGCCTCCCCCCAGATGATGAGATTCCCCCAGTGGTGCCCCTTGTTGACACCAGCACCCCTGGGGGAAGCTGCTTCCTCTGGTCTCGGGTGGTGGGGGGTACTGCTTTCTGAATTCAAGGCACAAGTCATATCAGATTAATAAACTGAGGAATCTGACTATTAGCTGGGAGTCATGTCAGATTAAAAATCAAATTATCCCCATGCCCCCCTGT
>JAODJX010000052.1:68341-84390 GCA_026776945.1 Isichthys henryi
ACATGATCTCTGATGCAATGGACCCCCCCCCCCCCTCCCGGCACCTTGAGATGAGCCACAATGCTCTACTGTCCCCCCAAACGTGTTCCTTTGATGGGATGTTCCAGAGTTGGTAGCTTTGCTCCATCCTGCTGTCGCTTACAGGGCAGAATCTGCCTTGGGTTTGACTCCCGCTGTAGCTGCTGGTACTTCATTCTCATTAAGTGCTGCCTCGATGGTCTGCCTCGAGGGTCTGCCTCTAATACCTGGATCCAGATGCTGTGAGGAAAATGCCAGCTGGTGGGGAGAGTGGGGATCTTTGGCATCATGTTCCTGTAAATATGCATGATTGCATTTGCAGGTGGGTGCGTGCGCCTGTTAGATTCTCTACCTACAAATAACGTATAAGCTTTGCTTGTGACTGGCAATAACTGGGTTCAAGTTAGTGCTTGGCACTCAGCGTTGTCGCCTGCCACCTTTAGACACACGGGAACTTGTTAACCAGCGGCAGCCACGACCTGAAAGCACACGGGTCCAGACCATATTGCGAGGCAGAACTCTGCTGACACCTGTGTTAAATTCTGAGTTCATCCAGCCGGCCCACAGGGATCCAGGTGTCGCTCTTTGGCACCGAATGTTTAAGTCTGATCAGACTTAGGGCAGATTTTCTGTTCCCTTTTTTAAAGTGGACTCCCTCCTCCGACAGTCTCTGCCCGCTAGGAGTTTTTAAAGGTCACAGACCATTATTCTTCACTCAGTACCCTAATTAGAAGGCATGTGAGTATGTGCTGAACTCATAAGGCTGAGTTGTGGTCTGCCCTTAATAGAGGATACTACAGACCCCAACACGGGGAATGGGGATTATATTCAGTCCATAAAAGTAATTTACTGATGGCCTTGTAGAAGGGGATTAAAGATAGGTGGAAGGCTGTCTTTATTGTTTATGATAAAAACCCAGTATGGTTTTGCTGTAGGGGTTTTAAGTTTTGATTTGTGTTATATTGTAATGTGCTGTGAAAGAATGTTTTTGAGCAACATAACTGTTTATTCCTGTTGGTGTGATTTTGTGTGGCCTTCCTTACTCTGAAACTGTGTTGGAGACGATTTTGGCGTCGCTACGTCTCAAAGGCAGCCACGATCGAGGGCGAGGGGGCTTTGGGCTGCCGTGACAGTGCCGTCATCCCCATGTTCACGCATCACTCCCTCATTGTCTCTCCGTGTCCCCCGTCTGTCACCCAGGGCGACGGCCACGCACCGTGGGCAGATCATCTTCAAGGACGTCCTGGCCCAGCAGCTGTGCGAGCAGGGAGGTGAGGAGCGTAACTGGGGGAGTGGGGTGGAAACGGGGGGATTCTGGGCCTGAGGAACATGATTAAGTGGTGGAGCGTGGACGTCAATGCTGGGCAATGATTTACTGAAATTCCAACAGCTTTTTGAGACATTTTGACCAGACCAGACCACAGTTATGTGAGTTTGTTACTTGCTGGAAATAGTACCTCTTGTGAAGTCTCAGAGGTACAGTAATGTACACTGGGAGGGACTTTAGTGAGTGGTTCCTGGAAAATATACAGACCTTCCAGATCTTTCACTGCAAGCTGAGTGACATTAAAATAACAGGCTTCACTTTGTGCGCTCTGAAGGAGTTTCTTTCATATTCACATAGCAAGGTTATAATGATTAATCTGAAACACATAATGCAGAAAAATAAAACAACACATTAGGGTGTCCGACAGGCACCTGGCCCGCAAGTTTCAGGCATTTGCGGTCATGTGTGGTGCTGTGCACAGTATAAGGGCAGTCTTATGTGCATACGTCCTGCATCATTTGATTCTTAAATGATCAGTGATAACTGTAACATTATGTTTATAGTATTGCAATTTCATCTGATCAGTTAATTATAAATAATATCATTTCCGATATTTAGATTAGATTAGATTAGATTAGATTATGGGCCAATGTTGAGCACTGACCACACACCTCTGGGATCAAGGTTTGAGTCCCTGCCATGGCTCCATAAGTGTGGAGTTGTGGCTACTCTGTTCTCCACCCCCCCCCCCCAATCAACAAACATGTTGAGGTTGTTCGCAGTTACCAAACTGTCTGTAGGTGTGTGTCCGTGTGTCCGTGTGCCCTGTGATGGGTTGACACCCCATCCAGCGTCATTCCTTGCCTTGTGCCCATAGGCTCTGGACCCACACAACCCTGATTAGTACAAGCAGTTACAGAGAATGGATGGATGGATTAGATTAGATGAACTTCATGGCCACAGAGGGAAATTCTCGTATTTATTAGATTGTTTCTTAAAAAATGTCTTTTTTCCCTTTAAGAGGTCTAGGCCGATGTCTGTCACCGTTATAGAGCAGTTATCCCCTTCCAGTCAGCCAGCAGCCTGGATTTGCCAGCTTTAACTCAGAGTATTAAATTCCTGAATAACTATGGCTCAGTATAAGCAGACCTGCTAATGAGGAGCTGGGCAGATAGCAGCGGTGATCCAGTCCACCTGCTAAAACATGATCCTCTTTCCAGGTATAACTGCCTTCCCCCGATTCACTCAGCAGACACCCCATAATTGGGAGATAAGTGTCAGGGACAATGACAGAACGTTTAGTCAAGGCTCAGATTTTCTTTCTTTGATGGAAATTCTCCAAGGGAATGAAAATACGTCATTTGTAGTTTAAGTAGTTGACCAGATAAGGGAGATGATAGCCACTGCAATGGCCAGCGTGGTGCTGCGGAAGACCAGCGAATATTACAGTTACCAGACCTCCTGAGCCTCATGCTGCCCTCATGTATCCCAAGAAGTGGGTACACTAACAGTGTCAGTCCCACTGCTTTGGTGATGAGGCTGGGGGGGCCATGATCTGCCCTCCTCTGCCTGGGTGAAAATGACCAATCAAGACAGGAGGTGGTGGGGAGGGGGGTGGGGTTACATAACATTAACAATATTAGCACTTGCCATCGTCTCCTTTCATGACCAGAAGTGTCTTCAGCAAACAGGTGCTTTACTTTCACTAATGTGAAAGTAGTAGTGAGTGAGGTGGGGGGGAGAGGGAGGCTTTGGGGGGGGGGGCAGACTTCACCATGAGAGAGAGGAAGGGCTGACTTGGCTGTAATTTAGTGGGAAGGCCATAGGCTGTAAATCACATACATAGCGGCAGTGGGTTCGAGGAAGATGAATCGCCACAAAAATAAAGACAGAAAAAGTGAGCGGTTAGGCAGACGACCTCGTCAGGGCCGAATTCCTCCTTGCATGATAATCTGTCACCATTTTCTGTGACACAGCCTGTCAGTGAATTTAAATTACAAATCAGGAGGGAATTGGCTGCTGGCAAGAAGGAGAGGTGGGACGAGGGGTGGGGGCTGAGAAACGGGATGCCAGAACATTCCGGGAGGCAGATGGATGGATGGAGGGAGAGAGGAAGGGTGGGGGCCGGAGAGGTACGCACAGGGATGCATGAGACCGAGGGCGTAGCTCCCATTCTGTGCTTTTACACAGAAGGACAGCCTTCTTCCGAAGAAGCAATGAAGTATTAAAAACTTAGAGGAATAGGGAAAAAATGAGAGACTGAGAGACTCGAATGATTGCCAGATTGTTGAAGTGAGACACGTGTGCTCCACTCTGGCACAGCCCCCCTGCCTTCAGCCCCCCTGCATTTGTTACACTTTATTTTTCAGTAGCATGTTTATGTTAGTTTTTCTCAAAATGCCCCCCCCCCCCAAAAAAAAGGAAAACTGTACAAAAGCTATGATTAAATGTGACCTTGAAGGACTGACAAATACTGGCAGCCACTGCACCAAAGCCAGCTTTGTTTCAGATTGTTAAGCCCTGGGTTTCCAGTTCACAAGACAAACAGTTTTCTGTGCCAGATGGAAGGGAAAAAGGCGTAATTTAGCACATTGCTGCTAGGTTCCCTGTCTCTGTTACATTTTACGACACAGCACCTTACAGTATTTCACACAATGCAACATCCGGCCGACTGGAAATTTTTTATCTCATGTTTTGAGGTGGACTCTCTTCTCGTTTGAGTTAAATTTTTCTCAGCGATTCAGGTTTAGTTCAGTCACCATTCTTGTCACCTTAATTCAGTTTCTCAAGTAACATTCCATGCCAGTCAATCATGGAGAAGATAATCAGCTTCTGTCCTGTTTCCGTGTTTGGAGGACGTCCTTATTTCCTCTGTACTGACTACAAGCAGCCTATTTAAACAAAAAGGGGAATAATCCTCTTCTCAGACTGGGGATCTTTGAAGACAGTGGATGGTCAAGCTTACAGAACAAGGAACGGCTCTACCCTCGAGAAAACAGAAGGCCAGAAGAACGTACAATATATGGGGCTCAGAGTGCCCTGGGGTCTACTGCAAGGTTTAGGATCTGAGAAGGGATGAGCTCCACTTCATGGATACTGCTGTGTTGAAGAGGGCCAGAAGGTGGCAGTAATGGAAGGGGAGAGACAGAATGTTCTAAGATCAAGGGAGAAGATTGTGGAGAGTTCATCTGAGTGGCAATGACCAGTAAGCGAAAATCTGAAGGTTGGCGGGATCATCTGACAGGTTCACACCATGTGACGAAACTCATTCATGGCCGTATTGGAATCGTGCCTCTTGGAGATACTGTGGCTTCCAGGACCTGGTAAATGATCAGTAAAAATTAAACAAGATGGATGAAAGTAAAGTGAGAGTGAAATGAGCAGGTAGACCCTGGGAAGAGTGAGCTGAGTAGTGAGACCCCAAGAAGAGTGAACTGAGTAGTGAGACCTCGAGAAGAGTTAGCTGAGTAGTGGGACCCCAAGAAGAGTGAACTGAGTAGTGAGACCTCGAGAAGAGTGAACTGAGTAGTGAGACCTCGAGAAGAGTGAGCTGAGTAGTGAGACCCCGAGAAGAGTGAACTGAGTAGTGAGACCTCGAGAAGAGTTAGCTGAGTAGTGGGACCCCAAGAAGAGTGAACTGAGTAGTGAGACCTCGAGAAGAGTGAACTGAGTAGTGAGACATCGAGAAGAGTGAGCTGAGTAGTGAGACCCCAAGAAGTGTGAACTGAGTAGTGAGACCTCGAGAAGAGTGAGCTGAGTAGTGAGACTGGGAAACTCGGCTCCCTCCTGCTGCTTGTGGTGACTCATCAGTGGCATCCGAACTGGAATGGTGCCCCTGCTAGCCACTTGGAAGGACGTCCCGAAAAATCCAGTGCTGTGGCTGTTTGGGGGCTCAGCTCGGACACAGCCATGGAAAAGTTTGCATGTGAGGAACACCCGCGAATCGCAGTCCAGCTCGAGAGCGGCCAATGCAGCACTTTCCAGCTCCAGGAGAATTTCGTTTTTTTGTTAATTTTTTCTAGCTGTGGCTTTTTTCATTTTTGGATTTTCTTACTTTTTTGTACCCAGTTATACGCCAAGTGAAGCTCTGCTTTTCCCATCGCCATCGTACCCTGGGATGTTTCCGCCATTTTCAGCCTGCGTGCTGACATTTAGGATTACTGTGTTATACAAGAGGTCCGGATGACACGTAACAAGCATAGGGGGGAGGGGGGGCTCCCTACCCTGATGTGGATGCTCTGCTGTGAGCAGATGCAAGGCAAGAGTCAGAATATGGCTGGTTGGGTCAGGAGAAATGAGGGGGGAGGTTTATTGGGTTCTGGTTCTGAAGGCATGGCCCTGGATCGTCTCCCACTGAGGAGCAGTAAATCAGAGCTTTACGGTCGCTGTAGACACCTTGTCTCCAGAGATACGTTAGGGAGTCTCGGAATAACTCAAGTTGGACGTCCTCCCAGGAGGATGGATCGGACGTGGACACAGACCCGATGACAGGATCTACCATTTTTTATGGAGCGGGGGCCTTGAAACCTCTTTGAACTCTCCGCTTTGCTACTATTGAATTTATTTCCCCCTAGTGACTCATCCCCTGCACGGACCACCAGCGCCGTAAAGCATGATGAGGTTTTTATGCGGTGGCCAAGTTCGGCTCATCTACAAGGTTCTGAGATTGCGAGGTAACGATGAGGGGATCACAAATAGCCACTGGTGAGACCTCAGTCTGCCACTGCTCGCCAGTAAATCCCGTTCTCGTCCACGTCCATGAATGCCTGTAGATGCACCGGCCCGCTGCTCAGCCCCAACCGCTTTTGTCGCATCCTGGCGGGCTTTGGTGTTGCCGTGGTGATTCTAGGGACACATTAAAGCATTCCAAAGTGGCTAATTTCCCCTGTGGGAGCGTCTGAGTCGTTATCGGCAAAGTCTGCAAGAAGGTGCCCTGTCGAGTCGGCGATGACAAAGTTCGGTCAAGTGGCAGAAAAGACAGATCTGGAAGAACGTGAGTAGGGTAAAGTATGGCGGGTGAAAAGGGGGAGGAGAGGATTTACGGCTACAGATGGGAAAAGAGCTAGAGAAGGAGATTTGAAGTGACTTGTGGCCAAAAAGCTGTAGTCTGTCAAAATGTCCTCTCATCTCATTCAAACAGCACCCCCAGATAAGCCCCCCTCCCCCCAGCACACACCCTTCTGTCCACTGCCACTTTTGGGGGGTTTTTTGGATGAAATGAAAAGCGCTGTGAATAGAGTAAAGCCCTGGGCTGTGAGATACAGGCATTAGTGACGACCCTTCTCTAATGGAGGGAGTGGCAAGGGAAGTATTTAAGGAAGTCGGGAAGATTAAGACGAGAAGAACGTGACTGTCTGCACTGTGAATAAGGGGAGGTCGCGGGGGGGACTTAGGGAGGCATGGGGGTGGAATTAGGGGAAAAGTGACAGAGGGAAAGCAAGGGAGAGAAGGATAGAGGAAATTTGGGAGCTGAACATTCGAGGATTAATTACAGAGAAAGTGGCTGTCTGCATGAGGACCGGTGGGCGGACCCTCAGAGTGGAGGTGGAGTGAGTAGATCAGGCGGGGCAGCAGCAGGAGGTGCTAACACAGGTCCATCACCTATGAAGCATTAGGACTTGCTTCCCGCTGAAATGGACTGTGATGGACTGTGATGTGGAAAACGGATGGCTGGGGCGGGTCATTCCTGGAGAACCTGAGATTTGTGGTCGGCTGCAGGGGCTTGGGACAGGTTCGAATCCGATCATCCGTGAAGCTGACGGAGTTCAGCACTGTTTTATGTCTCTCTCACTTAGCAGCCTGTCTCCCAAGAGGAGAGGGAAAAATCCTTTAGTTTTACTGTGAGAGTTACTGAATTCCCCACCCTAAGTGGACGGAGACTGACTGGATCAGGGGGGCTCATTTGGGAAGGATAAGAAAACAACGGACTTCTGAAAAACAATCACAGAATTTAGGATGAGGAGGCGGGTCTAACTGTCTTGTAATCCATCATCCATGACTGTAGTTTGGATTTGGATTTGGTTCTGGGATTCTCCATCCGGCTTCCAGAAACTGATCCGTGACGTCCAAGCCCGGAATCAAGCCGTTCTTCATCTCGACTCCAGACGTTCAGGTGCAGTGGCTCAGCATCACCAAGGATGGAGCTGGCAGATTATTTCCCTCATTTTTTAAACCGATTTAAGTTTAATTCTTAAAGCAGATTGAAAATCCAAGACTCAGTGCAGTGGCTTGAGCAGGCTGAGGACAGCAGAGCTGCTGCATAAAACTTTTCAGAGTTCGTTTGAAGCCCTGTATGGACATGCATGTGCCAGAGACTGGTGCTGGAAGAGGGGGCAGAAGGGTTACCAAGCAAAAAGGACCTTATCATTTAGCTGGCATGAATTGGGGACAAGTCTCCTTTAACACTCAGCATGCAGAGAATGTGAAATAAAACTCAATCACAGCACCTTACTGCAGGAATTATCAGCCCACATGTTAGGGGTTTTTGTCACAGACTCCCAGCAAGGCAGCGTTTATAATCCCAGTCCTCGGGAACCCCCAGACAGTCCACATTTTTCCTCCATCCCAGTCCCTCATCACGAACACCAAATACCCGGATCCTGGGAGACCTAACCATCATGGTCAGCTGGGCTTCACTGTCTGTGCTGTTTGCAGGCTGGTGCTCAATGGCCGTCTTAACCCCGTACCGCCTACCCTCCATCTGGCCTGTGTGAGGCGTTGTATGACAGTTAAAACTGAATCAGTTTGTTTATTTATTTGCTCATTCGACTTGCTATCTCCATCAGGTCAGGTAGTTGCCCCAGACGCAGTGGTTTTGCAGAGAGGTGGTGGCCACCTTAAACTCCAAGGTCCAAGAGCTCCTCAAAGTGGAGACAGTGATGGACCGATCAGCCCCGTTTTACAGACATTAAGCTCTCAGGCTCCACCAGCCGCCAGAATTAATGCCGGCTGGAAACGATCCTTCTCTCTGTTTGGATTTATGAGCAAGGTGATGGAGTGAGCTGTCAGCCTCGGGCGATCGAAAGTAAGCTGGACAAGTCTCCAGTGCTCTCGTCCCCCTGGTTTCTGCTCAACTGGCACATGTAGATGTGAAAGTGTAGGTGTGTGGGGTTCAGCCTGCCAGTACGAGAGCAGGACACTCCCTGATTGGCTAAAGGCCGGCAATTAGCTGCCACATGGTCCAACGGGACACCTGGAGCGGGCCGGCGATAGCCATGCTTTTGAAGAGCACTTGCCACACATACACGCAGACACCTTAGATGGTTGTTTCCACCTTCAAAATGCAGAGGGACTGTCTGACCCTGCCTACTGAATTGTATGTCGCTTTGAATAAAAGTGTCTGCTAAATATGTAAATAAAAGTTAATGTGTTAGGGAGAGAGAGTGCTTAAAATGGCTGTATGTGGATTCAGCACCCGTGGGTTCAGGGTCTCCGGTCTTTCCCTGTCCCTCCCGCTGTCCTCCTGTCATGTGGACCTGTACGCCATCTCCATGGCAGCAAATCTCACAGCAGGTCTTCCTCCTTGTGTTTCAGCTCCCACTGACTCACCACAGAGACCCGCTCTTGGTAAGTACCAGCACCAGTGAATGAAGACAAGGCATGTTTTCGGGGGGGGCAGGGAATCAGATCCCTTATCTTACAATGTGGGACAAACCACAACTCCCACAATGCTTTGTGGTATCCTGAAAAGAAAACAAGTATGAAGATAGTTCAGTATGTCAGAATAATTCACTCCCTCTTTTTCTTTAACCCTAATCTCTTTGTCTGTGTCTCACGAGGGCAGCTGAGATCCATAGGAACCATGTCGTCCTCCGGGATGACTTTGACTCCAACCAGCAGGGGGAGCTAGACCTCAGCATCTGGTGGGTGGAACCATATCAGTATTTGTTGTGCATCAGTGCAGTTTCACATATTTCCAGCCCATGTCCTGCCTAACTTGTTCCATCTTGGTTCCCAGGTTAGGGTGCAGCGGGTGTGAGGTTGGGGAGCGGTGCGGGGTCCTCATGCACGGCCGGGCTGTGACCTTTTGTGACCCCCTGGGCCAGAGAGAGCTGGTAACAGTCGCACCCCTCCCCACCACTTTCCATCTGCCTACTGCTTGTGATAGATCTCCACAGGGAAAATGATTCCCATTAAAAAAAAATAATCTTACTGAATGTTTCTAGGATGTCTAATTTTCTTAATACGTGATTCATTTTAAATTAAGGAGATCACACTTAGATCTTGCTTTCTGTCAGCAGGAGTTGTAGCATTTAAGGACACAAAGTTTGCTCTGAGTCTGAAGAGAGATGTTTTTGTTGAGCCTGGCACTCTAAGTGAATCACCGCAATAAACTATTCAGCCATAAGTGGGAAATATTTGTTAGTCACTTTAGATAAAAGCATCGTCTTGGCGTCAGGAATGAGCACTGTCAGGAGAAAAGCTCTTCTTTGACGCCGAGCTGAAAATCTGAATAGAAAATGCTCGTCCGTGAGTTTCTCCCAAGGGGACGTGAGACAGAACGATGTCTTTAGTGGTGAGGAGCAGCATCTGTTTACAGCCATTACAGCATCTGTCACTTGGCTTTTCTGCGGTGTGATATCACAGACCACGCACCTGCCTGTGTGGAACAGCAACGGGGAAGGGGCCAGGATAACTGCTATACCAAATTCATGAATATATATGTTCCTGCTATGACAAATTTCACAGTTATATGTTACCTTCTATACCAAATTTCACATGTATTACTTACCTGCTACACCAAATGTTACATTTATATCTTATCTGCTGTACCAAATTTCACATGTATTACTTACCCTCTATACCAACTTTCACATTTATACATTACCTGCTATACCACATTTCACATGTATAAATTACCTGCCGTACCACATTTCAAAATCTAAGGCATGAAATGCCCCTGTTGTCATAAAAGGATGTATGAGTGACCCCGAAAGTGACAGATGACATCATCACTGTGTTTTGGTTCCTCTCCCTTCAGATCACCAGACCACTCAACACCAGCGCAGCGTCAATTCTCCAGTTTGCCCTCAGTGAGTATTATACTGGCTTATTTTCCCAGTAAGACCAGTTTGCAATCGATGAGCTGTCTATAAAGCTTCCTGATAGTCCCATAAAGTCAAAGTCAGATTCACCTTCAGCCAGATCGCATGATTTTCCGGAATGTTCTTTACCACAACTTGCCTCTGCACCTAGATGAGTGCGTCAGGCTCCTTGTCTTGTTTGGTGCTGCATCATAATGTTCCCTTGAAGTGACATTCCATCTCTACTTCACCGCTCCTTCCATCATTTCTCCCGCTGTCTGCAATGCCACAAAAGGCAGCACAGACACTAATTTATCTCTCTGGGAGCTCAGGGTAAACAGTAAGGTTTTCCCTGTGAACCTTGATCCATTCAGAGCTGCTTGCACATCAACGCAGGAAGCAAATCGACATGTCCTTTTGTGAGGTGGGGGCTAGGGGGCTCACAGGGCAAAAGGTGGGCTACGGTCTCCATTAGCAACCTCTAACCCCGCCCCAATCTCCGATCCAGCTCCTGTTGCCCCGTGCCCACCCACCCCCCTACTGTTCACTTAGAGGTCCTTGCCCCCTACCGAGTGCTGAAGCCACTAAGCTGGTTTCTCTCTTGCCAAGATGGGGGCAAACACAGTCCACATGTTCCTGTGCCTCGGATACCTCGGTGCCTCGGATACTAATGTGGCCAAATGGAGAAAATATCTGTGGGATGGTGTGTGGCACGTTTGCCTATCAGGTGCTGCAATGCTGGTGTGCCTCCGCTGGTCAGGGCGGGAAGGGCGTCCGCGCTCACTCTCCTCTGCATGTCTCTCCCTGTGTCTGTGCATTTGTCAGGCTCCGGGCTGTGCCGGTTCAGTTACTCGGACCCCGACATCGTCATCTCCTTCAGCCTGAACGGCTCCGATGACTGGATCACCTTGGAGAGGATCCGGTCGGTCGCTTTGTCCCACCCGGCTAGAATCTCATGATCTCCTTCTCCTGTTGATTCTCTCTTCTCTTCTGCACATCGAGTTCCGTCCCCTAGTCCCTCCATCTGCCACTGACACGTTCTATGTATGATTCACACCCTCACCCGTTGATTCATCGAGCCCTGTCACACATCTTTCTGTCTCTTCTCCCTGTTCTCCTCCATCGCTTTTTATTTCTCATTCTGTCCCTCATTCCCTTTGTTTCTCTTTCATTCCCTATTCCCTTTGTTCTAATGATCTATATAATCTCTTTGCTTTTCTGTTTATGTTCCTTGTTTTCTTGTGCACTGCAGGGCTCTGTATGGCTCTATAGAACTCCATAGAACTCTGTTCTGTAGAGCTTTGTATTGGGTTTGTACTGCTCTGAGGAACACTGTAATGCTCTGTACTACCCTGTACTGATCGGTACTGCTTTAGAGAGCTCAGTATTGATCTGTATAACATGATACTGATCTGTAGAGCTCTGACATGGCATGTCGAGGTCTGCAGAGCTCAGTGCTGATCTGTAGAGCTCTGTACTAATATATAGAGTGATATGTTGTCTTTAGAGCTCAATGCTTATCTGTAGACTTCTGTAGTGCTCAATGCTGATCTGTAGCGCTCAATGCTGATCTGTAGGGCTCTGTAGAGCTCAGTGCTGATCTGTAGGGCGCTGTAGAGCTCAGTGCTGATCTGTAGTGCTCAATGCTGATCTGTAGAGCTCAATGCTGATCTGTAGGGCTCTGTAGAGCTCAGTGCTGATCTGTAGTGCTCAATGCTGATCTGTAGAGCTCAATGCTGATCTGTAGGGCTCTGTAGAGCTCAGTGCTGATCTGTAGCGCTCAGTGCTGATCTGTAAAGCTCTGTACTGATATATAAAGCTCTGCACTGCTCTGTATGGCGCTGTACTGACTGGTAAAGCACTATACTGCTATGTAGAGCTCTGTGCTCATCTGTAAAGCTCTATACTGATCTGTAGCGCTTTCTCAGGCATTCTTAAGTAATGAGCTGGGTAAGGCTGTGTGACCAAAAAGCTTAAATCTCGAATCCCAAGAGGAGACCTGTTCTTGCAAAGTCATGCAAGGGAACTAACTTAAATCTGTGAACGTCCAGTTGAAAAGTGGGGAATATTTAAGCTGTGTGGCTAAGCTGCTTTAGTAGAGGAGATGTTTCTTCAGCAGAAAATGAACACGGTGGTGTTGAAATGCCGTAATGGGTTAGCAATTTCTCACCCCCCCCCTCCTCCACTGCTCCATAGGGCCCCCTCCAACAGCAGCACCATGGTGCATCTTCTCCCCTTGCCTGCACAGTCCCGCAGGGAGGGGGTGCGTCTCCGCTGGGCCCAGGAGCCTGCGATCAGGTCAGGCACCTACGAGTCCTGCTGGGGGCTGGACAATGTGCTCCTAGTCAATGTGGCTCACCGGCCCCCCCTTCTGGAAGACAATCTCGACCCCCCTGACACCTCCAACTGGCTCTTCTTCCCAGGGGCCACCATTAAGGTCTGTGGATCTGCTCTGTATCTGATCCCATTCTTCATGATGTTATGTCCAGGATGAATGGGGCACACTATACAATTCAGGCTTAATTAATAGCTTTGATGCTGATTTGTTAATTACAGTCAGACGTTTCTATCAATTAGCATCATTCTCAGTCTTCCTGCTGCCCTTTTCTCAGCATGCCTGTCAGTCTGAGGGCAGCACCTTGTATTTCCATGGCGGTGAGGTGGCGGGTCATAGCTTTGCCTCGTCCCGAGATGTGGACCTGCACCGCGAGGAGGGTCGCACCTACTGGGAGGAAGAGTTCGAGGGTCCCCCAGCCGGGTGGGTATCAGCCACGGCTGCCATGTCTCTCGCTTAGATGTTCCTCAGGTCGAAGGAAGGTGGTGTCCCCGCCTCAGGGGACTTTGGAGGCACCAGAAATGTGAACCGCATGTGCGTCCCCAAGGACCATGTTGGAGAACCCTGGTCTAGAGTCATGTTTGGATCTCATGTGTCATGGGCAGGGGATCCTTCCAGAAGCCGATTGCAGGTCAGCACTAATAAATAGACAAGAAGCATCAACAGAAGCCTGGCATTAGTCTGGTGATACAGTACAATCGGCATGGTGTCACACACTGGCATGTATTTATAGAAGAACAGATAGTCATTAATGGCCTTACAATATAAGTGTTAAAAGGACTTAAAGAGACACACAGTTAAGTTCATTAAATCTGTCCTAACGGCCTCCTACCTGCTTTGAGTGTTGTGTAATTAAATGGTAACAAGGCCACTGTCCTTGGTGCTGAAAGCCACCGGTGGTTCAGTTCTGGGTCCTCAGTGTAACTGACGCCTTCCAGCCGGTCGTGGTTGCAGTGAAGCAGGGTGTTCAGGAAGGTGGTCACTGCCTTACGCTCCATGGCATTGCTTTGGTCTCACTGTGATTTTTTTTCTGTTTTGCAAGAGAGGAGCATTAGCATTTGCCTTCTGCTACCCCCTTCCAAATAAAAACATGGTATATTACAGTGAAAGCCTGAGGGTCTCAGGATAGTATTGGGGAGGGTTGTCTCCATATGACTGGGGTGGCCTGCCCCTGCCTGATGTGAATGACAGTGTATACCCCCCTCCCCCAGGTGGGAAATAGAGGGAGCGGTGTTTGGGATGCAGTGTGGCGAGGTGGAGTCGGGCCTGTCCCTGGTCTTCCTGGGGGAGGGCCGGAGAAGAGCCTGCACACCCTACCTAGACGCGACCTCCTACGGGAACCTGCGGCTCCATTTCACTATGGGTAAGTATCTTCCGGCCGCCCGGACCTGCAGTGATTCCAGCGTCGCTCTGCTCCTCACCGGATTCGCCTCCTCCACGTGTCACAATGCAGGCGGGGGCCAGTGCGACCCTGGAGAGTCCCATGACCATGATGTCATCCTTTTTGGCCAGCTAGAGGGGCAGAGAGAGCCCGTGGTGTTGGACACATTGCCGTACTCGTCCTACAGGGTAGGCTGCACGTTCCTCACAGAATTTCCCACTGAACTTCCAGCTTTTCCGGCTGTCTCCATCCCCCATCCTCGCCCTCCCCAGGTGCCCTCACTGGTATCAGTGGCCCTGCCCACTGAGCTCCAGGTCCCGACCACACGGTTCTGCCTAGAGCAGCGGGAACATGGCGGACCTCGGCGCCATGTCTGGGCTGTGGACTTTCTGCAGCTACTGCCGGTGCTGCCCGGTACTCGGACCCACGTGGCTCAGTTCTCTATCAACCTGGGCTGCGGTTCCTTCCAGCCAGCGAACAGGTCCAGGCCCGTCTCTCACATTCCAAACTCCCTGAACTACTCCTTTATGAAATTCCCATTTGGGAATAAAACTTTTCCTGAGTTGCACTGAGCCGTTATTGTGAGGTTCGCTGTAGTTTTTATCTCGTTGTGTGAAAGTCGCCCTTTGCTCTGCATGTGGCAGTGTCAGCCTGGAGTTCTCCACCAATCAGGGCCGTTCCTGGTCCCTGCTACACACTGAGTGCCTTCCTGAGCTGTGTGTGGGTCCGCACCTGCCCCACAGCACTATCTACTCCTCCGAAAACTACAGCGGGTCAGTGAACACATGTGTCTGTCTGTCTGAACTGTATGAATTATGAGTACCAGCTACATATAGGAGGCACGAGGGCAACACAGGCTGGGATTGGGATTTGCATTGCCATGGTAATTCATCGTGAGACCAGTGTCCACAGGTAACTCAATTAAATAAACCAGCTGGCTCTGATTGGATTACATCTTTATTATTTTTTCTGACACTTTTCTCCGAAGTAACTTACAATAGAGGGAAGAGTTACATTGTATGTGTGCTCCTTGGGACTGGAACCCACAACCTTCGCATTGTTAGTGTAAGGCTCTGCTTATTGAGGGTTCGGGTTTGCTGGAAAGACTCAGGGGTTTGGTGGGGTCTCAGGGTTTGTAACATATTGGGGTCGTGTTCTGTTTGTGACTGACCCCATTGCCCAGTTCTCGTTTGCCCAACCCCCAGTTCCTGTTTGCCACAAAGATTATATAGCCGTAATCTGACATTTCCAATCTGGATGTAATATTGGCTGTTTGTGTGTCGGTGTCACCCCCTACAGGTGGACCCGGATATCCCTCCCCCTGCCCAATGCTGCCCTAACTGACAGTACCCGCTTCCGCTGGAAGCAGACCGGTCCAGGGAATGGGAATATGTGGGCCATAGACAACGGTGTGAATCTCTTCTCATTCTCAGAGTGACATTCACCTGACTTCCGGTTTCACTGCTGGCCATCAGCTCCCAGCTCGGACTCGATTACACACTGCGGTGACACCCTGACCCGGAGAGGGCAGTCTTTATACCCGGAGAGGGCAGTCTTTATACCCGGAGAGGGCAGTCTTTATACCTGGAAAGGGCTGTCTTTATACCAGGAAAGGGCTGTCTTTATACCTGGAAAAGGCAGTCTTTATACCTGGAAAGGGCTGTCTTTATACCTGGAGAGAGCTGTCTTTATACCTGGAGAGAGCTGTCTTTATACCTGGAGAGAGCTGTCTTTATACCTGGAAAGGGCAGTCTTTATACCAGGAAAGGGCTGTCTTTATACCAGGAAAGGGCTGTCTTTATACCTGGAGAGAGCTGTCTTTATACCTGGAGAGAGCTGTCTTTATACTTGGAAAGGGCTGTCTTTATACCTGGAGAGAGCTGTCTTTATACCTGGAGAGGGCAGTCTTTATACTTGGAAAGGGCTGTCTTTATACCTGGAGAGGGCAGTCTTTATACTTGGAAAGGGCTGTCTTTATACCTGGAGAGAGCTGTCTTTATACCTGGAGAGGGCAGTCTTTATACT
>JAODJX010000052.1:97270-110350 GCA_026776945.1 Isichthys henryi
TCCCTCCCCTCCCCCCCCCAGGGCCCTGGCTTGCCCCCCCCCCCCCCCCCAGGAGGGCCTTCGCATGCTGGTGTCCCAGGACCTGGACTGCACCAGCGCACTGTACATCCAGTTCTCCTTCAAGTTCATCAGCAAGGGTGGGCCACCTTCCCACAGTGTGCATGCGTGTGTCTTGGTGGCTCCCGGGTGGGTGTGGGAGCGAGACTCTCAGCATGTGTCTCTGCGTCTGCGCACAGGCGTCCCCGAGCGGTCCCACTCCGTGCTCCTGCAGTTCTCGGTGAACGGGGGCATCAGCTGGCTGCTGTTGGACGAGTTCTACTTCCCCACGTCCACCGACACGCTATTCCTGCACCTGTCCCTCCCCCACAGCGCCCAGACCAACGCCACACGCTTCCGGCTGTGGCAGCCTTATAATAACGGTAGGGGGTGGCAGAAGCTTGGATACAACTGGGTGCTTAATCAAGCAGATTAGTCCCCTTAACTAAAGACCTAAGCCTCTCGTTGTATCTCCAGGGTCTTACCTGCCGTACCCATCATGCTTAATTACCAATCATGCTGATTGGTCCCTGTGTCTGTCTTTCACAAATGGCAACCTACAGTATGACGGAGATACGTTCTCTTATTTGGACCACACACAAGCTATGTCCGAAGGACGCGATCCACATTTGAAGGAGCCTTTGAAATGAGACAGCCTTGTGTGTCGCTGGGATGCTTACAGTCTTTAAATGCCTTAGAAGGATACGACCCCTGAATTTGGACACAGCCACAGTCTGTGAGATTCTCTGTGAAGGTCTGTACGATGCAGTTTGCAGGTTTATATGGTACTAGGGCAACATCAAGATCCATGGTGTTTTTGATAGACTGTTTGAAAGTCAAACGACGGTCTGTTTGAAGGTCAAACGATGGTCTGTTTGAATGTCTGTGTGCTCTGCAGGAAAGAAGGAAGAAGTTTGGGTGATAGATGACATCATCATCGATGGAAACTCCCTGCACAGCCCCCACCATCTGACAGACAACTTTGAAGGAGGACCTCAGGAGCAGAGCTGGCTTTTTTACCCTGGGGGAGACACAGGGCCTTACTGCCCCAACCAAAAGGGGGCGATGTACGTGTAACTGAATAGAACTTAGATTTTTTTTTCCTGTTGGTTAAGCATCTCAGTATATTTACAGTAACAAAAGTGGAGCATTTTTGGTTCCACTATGGACAAACAGTCATGCTTTGCTCAAGGTCGTCACTCTGTGCTGTAAAGAAGCCCTCCGTGATGTCGATGTCATCTGACTGATCCTGTGTACAGGCAGGACGATTCAGCCATGGTGTTCCTGTCCGGAGAGCTAGGGGAGCACTCTATTACCACCAGGGACATAGACGTCAGCGAGACCACCGTGGTGCAGTTCCAGGTACCGAAAGACAGGGCAGCAGAGCTGCTTTGCTCAGCTTCAGGGAGAGGTGGATCCCCGGGTCACCATCAGTACGTCGGCTTTGATCCGGCTTTCTGGCTGAGCGAGCAAAAGCAGATGCTCACGTCAGCAAAACGGCACTTTGGCGCAAATGAAGCTGAATTTGAATTTTGGTTTGATTTTGGGGAATAATCAAGAGTGGAGGGGGTCAAATGAGGGGGGGGGGTGAAAGAAATAGGACAGTGTTTGGCTCAGCGGGTTAGGATGCTGTGCCTGTGATCAGAAGGTTGCTTGTTCAGATCCCAGGGTGATGTCACTGTCGAACCCCTGAGCAGGATCCTTTAACTCCCAATTGCTACAGTGACTGTCTGACCCTACTATTTATTTTATTTTTTTTAAGTATTTTGCTTTGCATAAATGCCATGTAAATCGGAATGTAACAAATGGAAAGGCAAGGAAGTGCAAGGTGAAAGTTCCTGACTTGGGACCAGCTGTCTGGTTTAAGCAGGAAGTGGGAGTGTGGGGTTCTGGTTTCTCACCATCATCTCTGAACCTCTTTCTGTTTTAGATCAATGTTGGCTGCACGGAGGACAGCTCCACCTTCAGTCCGGTGCGGCTGGAGTTCTCGCGAGATTTCGGCTCCACCTGGCACCTGCTGGTGCCACTGTGTCCAGGCGACGCCCAGCATAGCTCTCTGTGCTCCACGGAGCTGCATCCCGCCAGTATCTACCACGCCAGCAGCTCCCCCAGCTGGAGGAAAGAGGTCATCCATTTCAGCAAGCTCCGCCTCTGCGGGTAAGAGAGAGAGATTGATGGAGAGAGAAAAAAGAGGGAGAGAAAGAAAGAGAGATGGGTTGAGGCACAGAGGCAGATAGCCAGAGATAGAAATTGAAATTGTGATTAAAAGTCATAACTTGTGATTAAAAATTGTGATTGTGATTAAAAGCTCTGACTCTGCTACTCCTGACTGCCCCCTGCAGATCGGTGCGGTTCCGCTGGTACCAGGGCTTCTACGTAGGCGATGCCCCTCCCTCCACCTGGGCCCTGGACAATGTGTACATTGGGCCGCAGTGCCAGGACACGTGTGGGGGGCACGGGCTGTGTGTGGAAGGCATGCATTGTGCCTGTGACCCTGGCTACTCTGGGGCAGACTGCTCCAAACCCAACACCCCCAACCCTGATTTCCTCAAGGAGGATTTTGAAGGTACAGAAGCTCAGGTCCTCAGAAGAAGGTTCTAGTAGTTTGTTTGGTTTTTGGGTTATTTTTGCTGGGTCAAAGATTGCCCAAGAGGAGCTCCAGAAGCATCCCTGTACCTGTGACTAGTCAGTGTCAGCCCATCCGCTACAGCAAGGGTGGGCAATCTTACCCAGAAAGGGCCGCTGTGTATGCAGGTTTTTACTGCAACTTCCTTAGATTACTATTTAGAGGACTGATTGGCCGAAGAGTCCTCACACCCGGGATGGAACAGCTGACCTAAAGAAACCTGCATACATACTGGCCCTTAGCGGACTGATTGCCTACCCCTGCTCTGCACCATTAAGGGAGCAGTTTCCTTTAGTTCCAGGTTCCAGTGACCTGGAACCTAGTTCCAGGTTCCTCTCTTAGCCCAGGTCTGGGTTCAGTTACCAAACGCAATTTGTGTCTTCAGTGTACTGTTCACTTGTCTGGCATGTCACCAGGTCTGAGCATAACTCGTCCAGCCTCAGCTGAATCTGAACGGGAATCAAAATCCCGACTGTACTCTTTGTTGAGCCTGTAATGTTTCTTCAGCCATATATTCATATGTACCGTCGTGCACCTGCAGGGGGCGCTGTGGACATGGAGCAGTTCCAGTTGGTCAGCGGGGGGAAGCCCTCCAGGAAGTGTGGCATCATGAGCAGCGGGAACCACCTGTTCTTCAGCGAGGACGGCTTGCGCCTGCTGGTCACCGTGGACCTGGATCTGTCCAACGCCAGGTGTGTGTGAGTGTGAGTGTGTGCGTGTGGGAGCAGACGGGGACGTGTGCCCAGAGAGGCCTGTGTCTTAGCCATGCCTCCTTGCAGGTTCGTGCAGTTCTTTCTGCGCCTGGGCTGCGGTAAAGCCCCCCCAGACCCCCGCTCGCGTCCTGTGCTGCTGCAGTTCTCCACAGACGGGAGCCTCTCCTGGGAGCTCCTACAAGAGTTCCACTTCAGCAACAGCAGCAACCAGGGCCGCCTGGTGGCGCTAGAGGTACCGCTGCGCGCCCGGGGCCCCGCAACACGCCTGCGCTGGTGGCAGCCCTCCGAGACCGGCCATTTCCCCAGCCCCTGGGTCATTGACCAGGTAACCCCTGGGCCAGAAGCTGTAGCAAGGCATCCTGGGAGTTTCTGACCTCTGCTTACACATACTGTTTACCCTGAGTATGATTTCGCATGTAATGTTGTTGACACTTTCCATGCCATGGGCTCTGGAGCAAGTATGATGAGGAAAATAGTTGTATGATGATGAATAGAACTCAAGTGCGTGCAATTCACAGCAAGTGGAACATTTACAAAACATGTCAGAGAGTCCAGGTCCTGAGTAGTTCAGGTCCAGAGACTAAAGGTCCAGACCGATTCTTCACACTCAACCTGCACAAACACATGCAGCGTTATGCAGTGAGTCGTGTATATATTACATTACAAATGTCCATTTTTTTGGTCCCCATAAGGGGAAACTCACTGCGCTTGTCTTATGTCTAAGGTCATACATCGAGCCTGGAGAAAGGCAATTTCGTTCAGCTGTGCACTCTTTGCTATATGGTCTGTCAGTTCAGTTCGATTTAAAAAATCTGTGAATGCAATCAAAAAACTAAAAATGCCTAAAGACTTGTATTTTGTTTGGTTACTTAAGGGTATGGATAGGGCTGGGTTAAGGTTGCAGTTGTTGGGAGTAGGATTTTGCCCGCTGATATGAATGGAGAGTCCCCACAAAGATATGAATACAAAAAATGTGTGTGTCTGTCTGTATGTCTGTGTGTGTGTGTGTGTGCGTGCGCGCGCGTGCCCCGGAAGGTGGTGGTAGGTGGCAGTGCCAGTGGCTGGGGGCCCCTGGAGGACGACTTCTCCTCCAAGGATGACCGATCCTGGCTGCTGCACCCCGGGGGCACCCGCATGCCCGTGTGCGGCTCCGAGGGTGAGGCCTTCGCCTTCATCGAGAAGTCTAACACGCGCTATGCCGTCACCACCGACATCAGCGTGGGCCAGGACACCTTTGTGCAGTTTGACTTCTCTGCCTCCTGCTCCGTCACCAGCTCCTGCTACGGTGAGCTGATCCCGGGGGGCAGGTTCAACCCAAGCATGGGGGTCATCTTTACACCATAATGTCAGGAGGAACTTCATCTGAAGTTCTTCAGGAGGATGGAATGTAAGATCTGAGGTAGATGAAGGTGGTATGTCACTCTGCAGATTAGGATGCCGTGCTTGTGATCGAACGGTCACTGATTCAAATCCCGGGTTCAGCAGAGTGATGTCAATGTTGGGCCCTTGAGCAAGGCCCTTAACACTCAGTTGCACCAGGGTCTGATTGGAGATGTGAGGCAAATGACAGATTGTTCTGGTTCTTTGAGATCTTCCTTGCTCATGGCCAACGTCCCTCTGTGCCTCCTCTCTCCTGGTTTGGTGTCTCCTCCACACAGCCGTCCAACTGGACTACTCACTGGACCTGGGCCTCTCGTGGCAGCCGCTGGTGAGGGACTGCCTTCCCAGCAGCCCAGACTGCCCTGTCTACACACTGCAAAGGATGCTGGTCTCCGACGTCTACAACAAGTGGGGCCGGGTCACCCTGCCCGTCCCCCCCCATGCCAGGTCCGTGTCTCTGGACCACACCCACCACAGCCAAACCCCATCATAAACACGGCCACTTATCGACTCGGTCCTGTCCCTCATCAGGTCCCCGGCGACCCGGTTCCGCTGGTACCAGCAAGCACCCTTTGACAAGCAGCAGACGTGGGCTCTGGACAACCTGTACATCGGGGACGGTTGCCTGGACATGTGCTCTGGACACGGGCGCTGCCAGAAGGGGGCATGCGTGTGAGTGGGGGGGGTGGCAGGTGGACAAGGAGACAGTGGGGGTACAGAGTGGAGCATGCTGCTTTTACCAGGGGTAATGTATCACCAGTGATTTTGACTTTTTTGGCAGCTGTGACCCCGAGTGGGGTGGCGAATACTGTGATGAGCGCCTGGCCCCCCTGCCTTCTCAGCTCAAGGACAGCTTTAGCCGGGCCCCAGGCCCCAGCAGCTGGCTCCTGGTGGTGGGCGGAAAGCTGAGTAGCGTGTGTGGGATTGTGGCCTCAGGGGCGGCACTACACTTTGGTGGGGTGAGTGCAGATTCTCTCTGTCTGTCTTCATCATCAACACAGTACAGCAGCAGAACTGTCCCCTGAACGACTGCTCTGCCCTCAGGGCTGCAGTCGGCAGCTGGTCACTGTGGACCTGAACCTCACCAGTGCCGAGTTCATCCAGTTCTACTTCATGTACGGCTGTGTGGCCCTCCCTAGCAACCGTGACCAGGACGTGCTCCTGGAGTTTAGCCTCAACGGGGGAATCAGCTGGCACCTGCTCACCGAGATCTCCTACGACCAGTACGCCAAGCCAGGGTAGGCGCTGTACACTGGGCTGTATGTGTGCATATAGAGTGTATATATAAGTATATAAAGAAAGACATCAGAGTATCCCTCCATTCTATACTATATAGGTTTGTGAATGTGCTGCTGCCCCCTGCTGCGCGGGCGGTGGGAGTGCGCGTGCGCTGGTGGCAGCCGCGGCATGAGGGTGTCGAGCGCGGCGACTGGGCCCTGGATAACGTGCTCATCGGCGGCGCTGAACCCCACGCTCAGATCCTGGACACCTTCGGGGGGGCGGCCCTACCCAACCACGAGAGGGCCCCCGCCGACAGTGCGCCGGTGGGGCGGATCGCACACCTTGCTGTGCCCGAGGAGGGCACCACAGGTATCGGAGTCGGCATACAACATTTACCGAAGATATATTCATATCTCCAGACATTCTGTCATTATTTGGGGTAGGGGGTTGAATCGGTTGGTTTTGATTACTGGGGGGGGGGATTACACCTAGCTATCTGCCGCCCCCCCGTAATTTATGCCCACGTGCCCCCTCGGACATTCATATTAGACTCGCTGCTTAACTCCATGACGACCACTGTCTTAGAAGGAGATACCTCTATATACCACTAGAGGGAGCCAGTATCCATGGTTTGAGAAACACAATATTCACAAGCATGGTCCATGGTCCATGGTCCAAGCACATCCATGGTCCTGGGAAACACAATATTCACAAGCAGAACTGTAACACAGCTTGGCTTTATTTGACCATATTTTTCTTCTTCCTTTAAACTTTCTGCTATCCCTCTCTCCCTCTTTATTCTGTGTTTCTCTCTATTTCCTCCTCCCATTTCTCTCTTTCTCTGTTCCTCTTCCTCTCTCTTTTTGTCTCCCTCTCTTCCTCCCTTTCTCCACTTCAGTGAAGGACCACTGGCTGTTTTCTGAGGACTGCTCAGTGCAGCATTTCTGCGGCTCTTCTGAGAGTGTGATGGTGTGCGGTAGCGAGGATGGGCGCGAGGTGTACGCCGTTACGCACGACATCATTCCCGGTCGTGGCTGGGTCATGCAGTTCAAGGTGTGTCATGATGTCATCGGTCCATCCTGTAGAGCAGTCACATGCATGTCGTGTTTCCGGGTCGGTACCAGGTGCTGACTGATGTGTGTGTGTGTGTGTGTGTGCGTGTGTGTGTGTGCATGCGGTTGCAGGTGGCCGTGGGCTGCAGTATTCCACAGCGTCTCACGGAGAGGCAGGTTCATGTCCAGTACTCCGTGGACTTCGGCGTGTCCTGGAAGTATTTGCTGTCCCAGTGCTTGCCGGCTGACCCCCTGTGTGGTGGTCAAGTGACCCAACCCTCCGTCTTTTTCCCGGCTGAGGGGTGGAAGCGTGCTGTGTACCCGCTCCCCGACAGTCTAGCCAACACGTGAGTCACTGCTTGACACTGAGTGACGCATGAGTCACTGCTCAGAGAGTCACTGCTAACTGAAATGCAAGCTACTGTTCTGAAACAATACTGACTGATGTGTAATAACTCAGTGAGTCAGTGCTGAGTTCCTACTTGAGCACAACTCGGATTCATCTTAATTCTGAGTGAAACCATTTCACAGCTGCGTAGCATTAACTAAAGGCTCGTTAAACTTAATAAAGATACTGAAATGTGTGTGGGTTTGCATGGCGTGTATCTGTAGATCTACACTGATTAACCTTGGCTAGACTTGTTAGAACCAACCGGAATGCCAAAGAACAAGAATTTTTTTTACGTCAGTGTATGTTTCCCATGTGTCACCAGGGCCGTTCGGTTCCGGTTCTACCAGCGGCACTCAGACACCCAGTGGGCGCTGGAGAACTTCTACATCGGCCCGGAATGCGAGGACCACTGTGGGGGCCACGGTGACTGTCTGAACCGACGCTGCTTGTGTGACCATGGCTTCTCTGGACCGAACTGCCACTCAGGCTCGTCGTTCAGGGTACTGATCCAGATCCGGCTGCGGTGCAGGTCCCAGCTCCGCACTCTCTCATGGCAGCATGTTGTCTTTCCCCTGCGTTACAGACCTCTCTGAAGGAGCGCTTCGAATGGGTCGACACTCCAGGGCATCAGTGGCAGATTGTTGAAGGAGGTCGACCCTGCACTGACTGTGGGGTGCTGGTGGAAGGGATGGCGTTGTATTTCGGGGGGGGCAACACTCGGCAAGCCATCACTGTGGACCTCGACCTCCGAGGGGCCAAGTCAGTCTCTCTCTCACCTTCCGCTCCCCAGCAAATATTATTAGATCTATACAACTAGCCTAGAAGATCTTGTCAATAACATCTCACGATGGGTCATAACGGAATTGACCATTAGATGGTGCTGTCTCATTTTGCTGCAGGTTTGTAGAGTACTGGGCAAGGATTGGCAGTCAGAACAACATGAGCATGTGCCACCGGGCAACGTGCCGCTCTGAGGGGGTGCTACTGGATTTCTCCACTGACGGAGGAGTGTCCTGGACCCTTCTGCACGAGATGGATTACCTGAAGTACGTGTCGGCTCGCAGGGACTACATCACGCTGCCTGAGGAGGCTCTGTCCAATGCCACTCGCCTACGCTGGTGGCAGCCATTTGTCATCTCCTCTGGTCTGGCCACGTCCAGCGTGGAGCGTGCTCAATGGGCCCTGGACAACGTCCAAGTGGGCGGCTCGGACATCAACCCGAGCACCCTGCTGGATACGTTTGATGACGGTGAGGACTAGACTCTTCGTCCCTTCATTCAGAGTCAGGACTGTGCTGTGGGGAGTGACTGTCCATCGATCCACTGACTGGCTAATACTGTGCTTCCACTCCCAACTGTGCCCCGCCTCTTATTTGTGATGTAACCCCGCCTCCCCTGTTTCTCATTGGTCCATCTTACAGAGGGTGTGTCTCACGAAGACAGCTGGAGCTTCTACCCCAATGCGGTGCGCACAGCCGGCTTCTGCGGGAACCCATCGTTTCACCTATACTGGCCCAACAAGAACCAGGACGGGACGCACAACGTGCTGGTGACACGCGAGCTCATAGTCCAGCCTGGGTACATCCTGCAGTTCAAGGTCAGGATCCTCCAACCTCACAGCATTAAACCCTCCCCATCCTGCACCCCTCTTCCTTTGGGTGGACATGGGTGTTTTAAATACCCGATTCAACAGAGATGCTTCTAATTCTGGAAAATATTTGAAAGATAATCTATAGATCCATTGTAGTGATTTGTTTTTCCCAGTATCATCATTTGTAGACATGTTTTTAAATCAGCATGGAATCCCTGCAGCCCTAACTTTGCGTCCCCGTGGTGCAGATCGTGGTGGGCTGTGAAGCTGACAGCTGTGAGGACCAGCATGCCGTGCGGCTGGAGTACAGGAAGGATGCCAGGTGGGAAGAGGTTGCTGGTCCCTTAAAGGATTACTGTTTTTTTTTCCCTGTCCCCTGATTACATTGACGGATCGTTTCCCTTACTCTACTCAGGTCGGACTCGTGGCAGTTGGTTCAGTCCGAGTGCCTCCCCTCCTCTATCAACAACTTGGGCTGCTCCCCTTTCCAGTTCCACGAGTCCACCATATACAGTCCCGTCAACAGCTCGGTCTGGACCAGGGTCACTGTCCAGCTGCCGGACTACGTCTCCTCTGGGTATGGTCTCTGTATGTGGGTGATGTGATGGTCTCTCTGGATATGCATTGGTTCTGTATATTTTTGTGTTTAGGACAGTGATTGAATTAGTCTAATTACTGCTGAATCATGGGTTTATGTTCTCCAAACTTCATCACTGATATCTCTGTGGCAGTGCAACGCAATTTCGCTGGATCCAGCAGGGGGGTGCTGGTGAACATCACGGCTGGGGCGTGGACCGCGTCTACATCGGGGAGGCGTGTCCCGGGCTCTGCAGCGGCCGTGGCTACTGTACCAGCGGCGCCATCTGCATCTGTGATGAGGGCTACCAAGGTGGCCACCGGGGACGACATGTCATCCACACTGAGTTCTCTTCACTTATACTGTCGGATGGCTTTTTGTTTGCTACAGTGTGTGACTGAGGGTTTTGTGTATGTTGATAAAGCTGATATGAAGCACATCGTGGGACTCTCAGGGAGCAGAGCCCTCATATAGGGATCACTATGTATTATCATCACTGCCCTGGTGACCACATTACCTTCCACTTCTTCACCAACTTCCTTTCTCCTCCCAGGTGAGGATTGCTCCCTGACCACCATCGATCTGCCCAGCTCAATCAAGGACAACTTTGAGTCTGGGGGCACGTCGGGAGAGCATTGGAAGCTGATCCAGGGAGGGGTTGTGGGTAGTGGCTGTGGCCAGCTCTCACCTCACGCCCACGGGGACTCGCTCTACTTCAGTGGCTGCAGGATGAGGCAGGCCGTCACCAAGCCTCTGGACCTGACTAGAGCGAGGTACAGCAGGGATCATCTAGTCATTCACAGCACACGCCTTGTGTCATGTGTAGCAGGATCAAGCAGAGGTGGGTAATTCACCTCCAGAGCGTAAAAGTCCAGATCAAGATTTTGTTTTAACCAACCAGTTAAATATAGAGTCACAGTCACAGAGTGACTCAGCTGATAGGTTTTAAAAAAAAAATCTTGATCTGGACTTTTACTCTCTGGACTTGAACTACTCAACTCTGGGATCAAGGATCAGTTTCCAACAAGGTTAACTTATTGGTTTCAGGTCCTATTGAGCTCCCCTCCATCTAATTTTGCAACATCCATGACTTTCATATTAGTGTAATCAAGATCAATTCCACGGTCTTTTGAGGTCAACCTTCCCTATTATGCTTCCAGAGGATCTTATAGAGGTTCCCTAAGTGATGATTCTCCAGCAACTCAGTCCCTTGCTGACTTTCTCTCTTCTGCTTCCTCCTGCAGCAAGATCATGTTCGTGCTCCAGATTGGTGCCACGGCCCAGACGGACAGCTGCAACGTGGCCCTGGACCAGGCCGACGTGGTGGACCGTGCCGTCCTTCTGCAGTACAGCGTCAACCATGGAGTCAGTTGGCACGTCATTGCCCATCACCAACCCAAAGACTTTATTCGGGCCCAGAGGGTGTCCTACAACATTCCGCTGTAAGTGTGGGGAGCAATGATCTGGGATCAGCTTACCATCACAAAATTCCAGCCATAATCAAGGAGGTTAACCTATAGAAAAACTGATCCCATTGCACCTTAAAGTTTTAGCAAGAAATATTGAGTGTGATCATCCTTGACACTCAGATTGCATTTGACCACAATGCACACTGAAATGCTACAGAGGCAATGGGGCAGATGGGTATCAAACTTGTTTAATACATTGAAAACCCTTCTATAACAAACAATTAAACATGAATTCACCTGAAGCACTAATTTAGTCATTATAATGCAGCAATATATACCATATAAAAGTATTCCTGTGTTCCTCCCCTTCCCCTCACTCCCAGGGAGGCACGGGTAAAGGGGGTGGAACTACGATGGTGGCAACCGCGGCACGGTGGCGCCGGTCGTGACCAGTGGGCTCTGGACCACGTTGAAGTTGTCCTGTGAGTACCTCCACCACCATAAGCCTCGCCCCCCTCCACCAACACTTACTATTACGGCCCCCAAATATCACTGGGCCCCCTGGCCACTTCCGGCATCCCTCCCATTATGACGGGAATTAACTTGCACGGTGCACCACACATGCACAGCGGCGCTCTCTCTCTCAGCCTCTCTAATCACTGCCTGCTTCCTTGTTACGCGCGTTGAGGTGTACAGCTCCCGCCGGCCGCCTGACGCCGCTAACGCTAACAGGCAGGGTAAATGCAGCGCGGAGGACCACTCCCAGTGTCCCTGGGATGTTGGGATGACCCCCGATGCCGCTCCACCTTCTCCTCCTCCTCCCTCATGCTGTTGACGACAGTACCTGTTGGGACGATTTGTTCTTGATCCTCACAAACTCTTTCTTTTTTTTTTGTCCTCTCCGTCTTTTTCCCTTCCATGTTTTATTTACTCATTCTTTATATCCCTTGTTCGCCGGACATCCCACATCTTACTTCCGCACTTCCCGCCTCCTGTTGGCTTTTCCTTCTCCATCGTCGCCTCCCTCCGTGGTCCCCTATCTCATCTCATTTTCTCGTCTTTCTCTCACTCCGTCCGTCGCCGTACGATCATGACTCCCCTCCCAACAATAACCGCTGGTTCCCGACCTCCAGGCCAGGTGTCCTGTCTGCCCAAACCCTTCTGCCGGGCAGATGCCCCCTCCCGCCCCTCCCCTCTCGCACCCTAACCTCTGCTCTCTTCTGTATTCTGCTCCCTGTGGCATGGCTGTAGAGTCAGGTAAGTCCCCCGTCTCGTCTCGAATGTGCCCCCTCCCTTAACGCCTGCATCCAGAACCACCTGTGCCAAACCCTCCTCCATCTGTCTAACCTCACCCACCGAACCTCCTAGGAGTTACAGCCAACCATCTCCAAGAAGATTCTTCTGGAGCTTTGAGGTCGTCATGTGACTTCCGCATGACATCTCACACAGTTTCTCCAGACACAAAAATATATAGGGTGGTAACTATTTCTAGAATAATCCATCCCTCTTTCTTTACGGTATTTATAGGACCATCTATGTCCATAATGTTCTAGGTTCCCTGTATGATCTCTAGGTAGAAATTTTCACCTGAAACTTACTGGGCCTGTAAGGAAGATTTTCTCTGTGTCCATAATATGAGAAATGGAGAAAACTGCACAAATTTATAAGAAGTGAACGGAAGCAGTTCCTGAGAAAGATCTATACTCACCTCTACGGTAGACCGTGTCTCCTGTGGAATGTAAGATACATGAGATTATTTCTGGACTATTAGTGGCGTGCTAAGGAAGTAGGTGGCAGACAGAAACATTACCCATGGATCCACAGACACCATCCTTCTCCCTGTGTGTGTCACCAGCAGCACAAATAAAAACATATCCTACGCTTCATGCTTTAAATACTACATCCGCAATTCGAAACATGCATGGCTTCCCCCTCCATTGAACACCTACCCCAGCCTTCCACTGCTTCTGCTGGTGTCTAACTCTGAGAAGCTAGACCGGGCCCTGTTTGCGTCTGTCTGATGTGACATGGTGCGGGGATGTGGGGGGGACAAGGTACAACAACCACACATTCCACAACCCCCCT
>JAODJX010000052.1:112741-139618 GCA_026776945.1 Isichthys henryi
ACCAGCTGGCAGCCTTATAAAGGGAAAATAAAGAGCTGTCCAAACCTCAGCCGTGTGTGTGTGTGTACCATGTGTATATTACATTGTGGGGCCCATTTTTTGGTGGGGAAACTCAATTTTTTGACTGCAATCAAAAAACTTAAAAATGCCCAGACTCTTGTATTTCGTTTGGTCACTTACGGTTAAGGTTTGGGCTGAATAGGGGTTAGTGTTAGGGTTAGGATTAGGGTTGTCGTGCTGGAATTAGAGCTTTGCCCTTAGAAATGATTACAGAGTCCCCACAAAGATATGGATACGAACGTGTGTGTGTGTGTACGTGTGTGCGTGTAAGGGCCTTTTTGCTAAGCAGGAGTAGCACGTACCAGGCTAAGTATGAACATGGTAGGAATTCACTTCAGCATGGAAACTTTTACGCAATAACATCTCTGTCCATTAAACCCCCAACTGCTTGTCGGTTTCCCCTAGGAGCAATAAAGTTTATCTAACTTAATATAGTATAGGGGTGCACAAAATGACACACTGATGGAAGATGTGTAACCAGTGAGAGCGTTATTATAATATCATACTTTGCACGAATAACTGGTTTTGCTTCAGTTTCACTATTTTATAAAGCTTATCTGTGAAAGTGGTGAAGGTGAAATACAGGTTGTACATGCACTTATTTTTCACGTTCATAGCTGTGCGACGCTGCAGCTCGCCACATGGAACCTAGCAGTCCCCACAATGAAAATGGGCACCTTTTCAGTCAGAAAATCCTGCCTTGATCCTCGGCCCAATAAAACATACTAGAAGCTAATGAAACCAATGTATTTTGGCAGTCCTGACCGTGATTTGTGTGGATGGGTAAGCTGCTTACTGAACTGGGAGCAGGAACCGGCTGTCTCAGTAAAATTACCTCACACTACAGTCCAGAGTTAAAGAGAAAGCCAATAATAACCAAAGTAGAGGCACCAGGACTTATTAAGTACAACAAGGCAGTGAACACGTAACTGCACATGCTCTAAACGTGGCCAAGATCTCAGATGGCAACTTCCAGAACCTCTTATGAGCTCAGACATGACTCACATTAGACCCACAGCACCGACAAATTTGGAAAGTGCACCTTATTTATTTCTGCAATAAAATGGAACATCTCTTCAAACGGGCTCTTTGGCAAAGGGATCTTGTGTCCTGCCTTCCCATAGAACATTCACAACTATAGAGAATCTGTAATAGTCAAACAACTTGACTTTTGAATAGTTTTTTGACATGCAGAATTTCCTCCCCCATTGTTACTTGTGTGTGTGCCTTTCTGCAAAAATAAATAAAGTAAAATACGGGATGTGTTCCTTGTTTTGATTGGGAAAAATGCACCCACCTCAGTACAGTACCACCAGTGCTTACTCCCTCTACATATTTATCTGGGTCGTGGGGGGCGGTGTCAGGAGCCTATGGGCACAAGGCAGAGAACAACACAGGATGTGGCACCAACCCGTCACAGGGCACACTCAAGCACCATTCACACACCTACAGGCAACTTGTTAAGCCCAATTAACCTCTGCATGTTTTTGGACCTTTGGGGGCGTGAGGGAGAGACCCAGAGCACCCAGTGGAAACCCCCCAAGGAGAGCATGCAAACTTCATACACATGGAGCCATGGTGGAGACTCAAATCCTGGTTCCAGAGGTGTAAGGCAACTGACACGGTAATCACACATGAACCCGACACGCCAGCATAGATGACAAAAACTTAAATACAATACAGATAGAAGGGTTTATTACAGGCACCAGCCAAAGTGCCAATTCTGAAACGCCGTCTTCTCAATTTCTGGAGCAGTAAGTTTTAAAACTAGTTCAGAAGAATGTGTCATAACAAGATGTTTATTAATCGTCGGTCCCTTCGACACTTGCGCGTTTTGGATTAGCACGCTGCACGCCCGGGTCACTTCGTCATCGCCGCGGTGGTGCAGTTCTGCGACGCTCCCCGAGCACCCGCGCGGTCCAATCACGGCGCGCGACTGTGGCTTCCGGTGTGTTTGGTGACGTGGCTACGTGTTGAAATCGGAGCAGGAAAATAGGAATTAAAGAGCAAAAAAGACGCGCCGCGCAGGACTGAACGCACAGGTCAGCTTATCGCTCCTCCACTTTATGCTTCGTTGTTTATACAGCAGCCTGTGACCTACCTTTCGTCTGTTAAAAAAAGCCCTAGATGTTGTTGTTGCTGTTTTTGGTTTCGCTTAGCGGCGCAGCCTCTGTTTTGGCTCGTTTATAGCAGCCTGTGTAACTTAGGCGCTTTTACGGAGGCTTTGCCAGTAATTTTGGGCACTGTCTTGTCCTGCAGTTCCCTGCGGTGACATCTTAGAGAAGACCCGTAGTTTAATTTAGTGCTGCGCTTTTACACTTTGAATATTACGTAACTGGAAGGCTGGCATTATTTCGCTATAAGATTGTGCCATTTTGGTATAATGACGCACCTCGCCGATGTGTGCCAGTATTGTCCGGTTCCGTGCCGTGCCGTGCCGTCCTGCGGCCGGGCCACCAAGCTCTGTGTATTTCATTACCCCCTAAATGTTGCATGACAGCTGGCCTTTGGAGCAGCCTTCTCTCTTTCTGTACAGTTAAGAGCATGTTTACAAAACCTGGGTTCGGGATCCAGTGGCAAACGGTGCGTTACCCATGTCCAGAATACGTAAATGCGAAAATGGCGTAACTTGTTCCTTTCTCGACAGTTTTATTCTACATTTATTTGGTAGTTTACCGTCGAGTACGGTTGTTGTGGGTTTAAACTTTTTATATTCCGGTCTGTTTATTTGCAGTGGTAACTAAAAGTTGAAGAGCTATTGTTGGATTTGCTGATGAAAGACAGTATTAGTTTCATGCTGATGCATTGCATTTGTAGTCTGCTCTCACATATTTTGCTGAATTTCATATTTTAAACAATTGCCTTATGTTGCACCGTTGTATATCGGTGTATGTTTTTGTAATTAATTCTGTGCTTGGGGTGCTGTTTCACCAGCAGGGCCGCGATGTTGAGTCGACTGGCCCAGGGTGTGAACTCGGTGCTGCAGGAGCTGTCAGGAGAGGAGAGCCCAGAGGCAGGAGCTGAGGTGAGACTGTTCTCTAACAGGATATGTGACAGGGGCTGGTCAATTTCTGTAAACAAAATCCAGAAAAAGAAATATTAGACACTTGACATTGTCTTCTTGCTCATTAAGCTCCTTGCATGAAGAGTTTAAATGGCTGGTCTGTAGGATGGTTCATCTGTGATGTGTGATCAGCCCTCAGAAAGTTCTCCTCTGACATGCGTAGGCGGTATCCTCACCAATACCTCTCCTCTGCTCACTGGTCAGGATGGTGTGACCCCGCAGACACCTGCTGAAGGTGACGGGACCTCTGCGGTCCCTGGGGATGAAGAGGACGCCATGGAGCGTTTGGCTCAGATGGAGCAGCTCGTGGTTCAGCTGAAGGAGCTGATCCGAGAAAAGGACGGCCAGCTGATCACCGCGGAGAGGCAGCTGAAGGTTTGGATCCATAGATGATGTATGGGAATGGAAGGGTGACCACTATCATGCTAGGGTTATGTGTAGTTGTGGAATGTCTCATGACTTTGTGGAGATCTGCTGTCGCGTGCATTGGCTGTGTGTTTTAGGTACCATGTGGTTTGTGTGTGTGATGTAGGAGGAGAAGGAGGCTGGCGAGATGCGTTTGGCCAAACTAAAGTTACAGGCCAAAGCCAAGGTGGCTGCTCTCACCAAGCAGGTTTTAGAACGAAAGGGGCAAGATGAAGCCAGCAGCCAGGTGAGCACTTTGAAATTCACCTTCTTCACACCAGCCCAAGTCTTTATATGTTGTATGTTGTGTTTTTCCATTCATGTTTGGCTCCCTCCCCAATAGAGTCCCGATAACTCATTCACAACATCACCGGCTGTAGAGGAGGAGCTCCAGCAGCTTAGGCTCCGCCTCCAAGAGGAGGAGTCTGTGTCCAAGGCACTGCGGGAACAGCTGGAGGCATCAGAGCAGGGAGCACGTGAGGCTCAGGAGAAGTACACGGAGCAGGTAATGTCCTCTGCTGTTGTGGTTGGGAAGTGTGGAACCATGCGACAGGGATGGTGTCCTCAACAACACCGCGTTGTGTCCCTCCCCACCAAAGCTGGGGGCGATGCAGGCGGTGGTATGCGAGAAGGATGTACGGTTCCGGGAACAGGTCCAGAAGCATGAAGAAGAGCTACTGAAGGTATCTGCCCAAGTGCAGAGTGATGGTGCACTGCAGCAGGTACAGCCTCCTACTCACGTGGACGTGCTCTTGCTTACACTTGAAGGCTGGCTCACCATGGTACCCTATGCGCCGCCTTCCCCCCAGGCTCTGCGCGTAGCCCAGAGGCACATAGAGGAATTAGAGGAGGCACTGCGCTCCCGATTGCAGGTGCTGGACATGCTGCAGCAGGAGCTGAACAGTGCAGATCAGCAGAAACAGGTGGGTCAACGCCATAGTGCAGGTACTAGAGCAGGAGCACCAAGACTTGGATAGGGAACAGAGGGTGTGTTTTGTGTTGTGGAGATAAGGGGTTTTTCCTCAATATGTGTACTTGACTGTTTTTCTGTTCCCGTGTACCTGTTTTACGCCCTCTTCCATTGTCAAATATCAGTTCCAGTGCTCAAGAACATTAATAAAGAGGACAGTAAAAAAAAAAAACCTGGATGTCATTCTTGCCACATCCCAAATATCCATGAGACCTATCTCATGATTCATTGCACCCCAATTTTTTCTTGGGAGGCAAGTTAGCAAGACTGATCTTGTCAAGACCACAAGTACAATCTTTTTCCTGCTATTGAGAAACACCCATGGAAGGACATGGTGGTAGATTCAGCATCTCTGCTTGACCTTGAAACTTACAGGTGAAAATGGCATTATGAGCGTAGAGGCTGAGCTTGTTGGCGTGACTTTGCTCTTTCTCTTTGTTGCTTCGCCTCCCCGCAGATCCTCACTGCACAGTTCAGGCAGATGGAGCTGGAGTTGGCTGAAACCATGAGGCGGCAGAAGGAGGAGAGGCAGCAGTGGGCCCAGGAAGCTGGTCAGACCCAGGCAGAGCTGGCGTCCCTGACGCAGAGCCTGGAGGCTGCCTACCGGGAGAGGGAAGAGGAGGCCAGCAAAGAGAACAAGACCGTGGCTGAAAAGGAAGCAGAGCTGGGTGCTCTGAAGGAAAGGCTAGAGGCAGTGAGGGGAGAGAAGGATGAGATGGTGGCCGAGGCAGAGCTGAGGGGAGCAGAGTTGGCTGAACTGAAGTCAAGACTGGAAGCAGCAGAGGCCAAGAGGGGGGGAGTAGAGGAGAGAATGGAGACTGAGGCAGAGCACAGCGTAGCACAGCTGACTGAACTAAGGGCAAGGCTGGAGGCAATGGAGGCTGAGAGGGAGGATGTGGAGAAGAGAAAGAAGGCTGAGGCGGAGCAGAGAGCGACGGAGCTGGCTGATCTGAAGTCGAGGATGGAGGCTGCGGAGGCTGAAAGGGTGGAGGTGGAGAAGAAAATGGAGGCTGAGGCAGAATGGAAGGGGGCAGAGCTAACTGATCTGAGGTCGAAGCTAGCAGCATCAGAGGCCAAGAGGAGGGAGGTAGGGGAGAGAGTGGAGGTTGGGGCAGAGCACAGGGAAGCAGAGCTGATTGATTTGAGGTCAAGGCTGGAGGCATCTGAGGCTGAGAGGGAGGGGGTAGTGAAGAGAATGGAGGCTGAGGCCGAGCTGAGAAGAGCAGAGCTGGCTGAACTGAGGGCAAAGCTGGAGGCATCTGAGGGGATGGAGGAGGGGAGGCAGCAAAAGGATGAGGCCCTAGTTGTGATGGAAGGGGAGCCTGCTGTACTCAGGGACACAGAGAGGGAAGCACAGCAGACACTGCTACTGGCAGAGCTGTGGAAGGGACTGTGTGCTCTGGCCGAAGGAGAAGCAGCAGATGGATTGGGGGAGGAGCCCCCTTTACCCAGGGACTCCGCCCATTGTGGAGTAGTCCTGCATGCCCTGGAGGCTCGGCTGCTGAGGATGGACGCCCTGCAGGGTAAGCAGTTGTATGTGGGCCCATGCAGTATGGACAAGAACTTCGTCATGCTCACTCCATTTGCTGATAGTGCAATGCCAGCTGGGTGAAGCCTTTTCTAAATGAATGACTTTCCAGGAGAGCCGGCTGTGGCCGCGTCACAGGGGGCGGAGTCAGAAACCCTCATACAGCAGCCCGAGCAGCCAATCGACATGCTGCAGGTAAGGGTGTCCCTAGAAGGAGCCGTGTAAGTGGTTAGGGCGGGATTCCATTCCTTCTTGGCTAAATAATATGGAGGTGATAAGAGATATTGTTCCTTGTGCACAGCCTTAACAAACTTTGCAGTCTATGTCAGTTTATACTTTATCAGAATCTTTTTTTGGAATCATGGGGAAAAAAAAAACGCCGACTAAAACATTCGTCTGTCTGTTTGGTGAAAATGGTTGAAATATTAAATCAGAGCCTCAAATGACAATTTTAATATGTTCTGCATAAAATTCAAATACTGTTTTTCACTAACATTTTATTCTTTTGTTGGGTTTTTCGTATTTCTAAGAATGGCCAGATTTAACTAGCAGGCTACTGCAATACTTCCCTTTTCAAAATAAAAGGGTTTTCGTGGATTTCAGCGAGGTTCACACTGTAAATGAAATGGTCCGTCTTTCACGTTCCGCTTGTTGCCAGAATCATCGAGGGCGTAGCCCCTGTTTTCTTGCTTGATGGATTAATAATACTTCTTGCATGGTCACATTGTCTTTCGAGTTTAGTGCAGTGAGCATGTCCACACTGATCGGGGGAGAATATGCTCAACTCTGCTGTGTCTCTCCTAGACCAGGTGTGAATATTTCGTCCATACACAGGAGACCCCCTATGTACTCGGTGAAGAAAGCCCCCTGTTGAAAAATGGGTATTGACACAAGTTAGGTTTTTCCAATTATAATTATCCAGCTTTTGACTTTGCTTACATCCCAGAAATCTCACCAATGTACCTTCTTACTATGTTTCTTTGTGGAAGTTCATTTTTGGTACATTAAATGAAAAATACTTGAGATACTCATTTAAAATTGAAAATCTATACCAGTCACTTTGTCATGTGCACAAACTCGCTGTATTAAAGTTACAGAATCATGTTTGTATCTCAGTTTATCTCATGATGACTTGGTATCTCCAAACTGTTACTTGGTATCTCTGAAGGACTTTTCATTTTATGTGGTGGGAGCAGGCTTCCATAATTTTCAGTGTCTGCATCTGTTCCAAACTGCATTTTTTAAAATGTGTGTATTTTGACTTCAGATCACAAACTGAGCAGATTACAGCTGACATAATCCAACATCCATTTAATTACAGAAGTTTTAATTCCGTAACAAATATGTAAAAATATTTACCATGGTATAAGTTTATGAAATTGAAACAAATGTGTGATCGTGTCCTGCTCCGCAAACTTAAATTATTTTCAATATAGTGCCTTTCGCAACAGTGTCGCCCCAAGGCGTTTTTTACGTAGATGCCTTGTGATGCATTGCAACATCATTGAGATGGAATAATACAAAACTGGCAAAAGGGAAGACAAAGAAATGAAAGAAAGAAAGAAAGCTGGATGAGTCAGTTCTCCATGCTGGCCTGTGTAGGGTGGTAGACTGAAGGCTGCACCCACGATGTTAGTTTGTAAGTCACATCCATGATGTCACCCTTCCATGGAACTGTACCGGGACTCCAGCTCAGATGATGCCTACCATGAGTACCATCCAGACATGCGGGAAGGAAGGTAGAGAGCGTGGGTGGTCAGAACATTCATTGATGCATTAATGGACAAGCGTAGTAGATGATAATGTCACATACAACAGCACCATTAGCCATAGTTACAGCGTGTTATGTGTTAAGTTGCAAGTGAGCTACTCCTAGTCCACAGTGGGTTAACGGGAAGTAGGCAGAGTCTAGCCTCTCGTGCACCTACAGAGAACTGGTTTGTCAAGCTTGGCCTGATGTCATGGTTCTTTAGAGAAAATATTGCCTCTGAAGACAGAAGTAGGAGAAGTGAATGAGGATTTCAGTTGGTGGTGGGAGTGGAGATGCTTTCAACAAAAGCAGCGAGGTTTCAACATCAGCGCCGGACACCAAAGATGGAAAGGGAGCCTTGGATGAAGGACAGGAGGGCTGGGGCAGGGTATCCGGGTCTGGGATATGCTTTGGTGCACCAAGAATCAGATGAGGCACAGACCCCGAAACTGCTCTTAGCCATTTCCTATGCATTTCCAGAGCAGCTTGCAGATCTACCACCATTGGACATTTACAGACTTATCCTATGGGGGTGGGGTTACTGTGGCTCTTCTCCTTTTTTCTTAGGTTGCTAAGGGATACCCCCAAACTCTTTACACATAGGTTGAAGTGAACCTTGCTGTTTACCTATAAAGCATATTAGCCCTGGGAGCTTTTGTGGATGTCTGCAGGTCCCTCTCTCTGCTGATCGATATCAGGCCAGCTAGGTTCTGCTGCCACATAGGCTGGTTCTCTTATGACCTTAAAAACCAGAGCTACATCCTTGGGAATGTGTCCCCGGTGATCTGGTCAAGTTTGAGCCAAACAGGGCAGTATAAATATGTGTTACTTTGATCAGGGTATGTTCCCATGTTCCGTTTTAGCAAGTGACGTCGCATTAATTTTGCCTTCTTTCAGGATGTGGGTCAGTTATCTCAAGCACCTGTCAGCCGGCCTCAACTTGAAGGTGGAGTCACAGGTCTGTTATTTCAAGAACTTTGCATTGTGAAGGAGTTTTGCAGCCTAAGAATGACGTGAATTTTCTGTATCTATTTTTTTTTTCTTTTTCCTTAGAATTAGAAGAAGCTGTTGATGCCTCAGACTTGCCAGAGATGGTGTGTTTCACTTTGAAAAATCGTAGATATTTAATTGGTTCTTTTAAATGTGACCCTGAGAAACTGGACACAACTACAGAAGCAAAGTAAGTCTGTCATCTGGAATAATCATCCCATTCTCTCTTGCTTTCTCTTTTTAAGGCTTCTGATGGAGAGGGAGGCTCGGCCTTATCACGCTCTGTTTGTACAGAGGGCAGCCCAGAGCTAATTAGCCTACAGCCTGAATCTCCAGAGGAGAGGGAAATGAAAGGGGCTTCCTCAGACGAGATGGTAACGAGCACGGACTCCGAAGTGGCTCAGAGCAGCTGGACACTCCTGGAAGCTGGGAACCAGGAAGGTGTACTGGAGTGGAATTCCTCATTGCAAGATTTTGATCAGCTTGCCCATCAGCCCTGGGAACAGACCAGTGAAGGGCCTGTTGTCTCAACTGCCTCTACGGTCCATCTGCAGTCGTCCTCGGTTGTTATCCATGAGACTGTTCATGTCACCGTCACCCAGCAAGACGACCTGACTGCTGGCCAAGCCTTTGCCCAGGCTCTAGCAGAGGAATTACAGAATAAATACAGTGAGCTGTTGGCTGAGCTCCAGCGACTCAGAGAAGATGCTTCAGACTCGCAGGTGAGGGTCCACAGGCTACAAGAGGAAGAGCAATTACTGAGGGTGGCCAAGGAGGCTGCAGAAGTTCGAGTACAGGAATATGAGGAAGCCCTGCAGGCAGCTAGGGCCGAGTTGCAGGAGGTTGCCCAGCAGAGGAGCCAGAGTGTGGAAAACAGCATGCTTCAGGAACAGTTATGTAGCCTTCAGACTGCAGCCTGTTGCAAAGACCAGAAGATCGAAGCCTTGCAGGCTGACATGGATAAGGTCCAGCACTACATTGCTGAGCAAGAGACTAAAATCAGAACACTGAATGGCCAACTGGATGAAAAGAACCAGGCTGCTTTTGAGCTGGAGCAGAAGCTGAGGGACTCCGAAGCTAAACTTCAAGATCTAGAGGATCTGCAACTATGCCTTTCTCAGAAAGAGCAGGAGATGATGGCACTCAACAATGCAATGAGTGCAAAACTCCTTCAGGCAGGAGAGGAGAAGTTCTTGGTAAGCAGCGAGGTTGTGAAATTGAATGAACAAGTGCTGGTGCTCAAGAGGGCCATGGAAGAGCAGGATAATAGAAGCATTGTTTCAGAAGATGAACTCATAAGCCTGCAGAAGGAAAAGCACGAGCTGAGCTCTCAAGTGGCTGCAATGAAAAAGGAGGGAGAACAGATGAAGAGAAAACTCCAAGCAGCTCTCGTGCAACGCAAGGAACTAATGAAGAAGGTTGAGGCATTTGAAAAGGAAGCAGAAAGAGTAAAAGAGCAAGGTGAGGCAAGTGAAGAGAAAAGCTTTTTGGATGTTTCGGGTCCTGATGCAAAAGAAGAGGAAGAGCGGGTAAAAAATCAAGAGCTGTTGAGGTTGGAAACTGCATTAGAGGAAGCCAATCAAGCGCTGAAAGCCAAAGAAGAATCCTTTAAACTGCTTGAACAGAAGATTGCTGAGAAGGATAAAACTTTGACTGAGGTGCTTGCAGAAACTCAGAGACAAATTGAGGAAGCTGATCATGTGAAATCTCAGCTCTGTAATGATGAACAGCTAAACAGAGAGAAAGCTGAGCAAGAAATGGCTTTGCTCCAATCCCAGCTATTATCCCTAGAGTCTGAACATGACACGCTGCAGAAGAAGCTCCAGGAGTCCCTTGAGTCACGGAAGGAAACCATCCGCAAAGCAAAGGAGAAGGACCGCCATCACAGAGAGCAGCTCAAGCAGCATAAGGAGGAGTACAATGGCCTACTGGGTCGCTTTGAGGAGCAAGGCATGGAACGGGATAGACTTCTGAATCAACTCAAAGAGCTAGAACAGATGAAGGCACAGAACATGCAGGTTAATTTCGGAGAAGAACCAGAGCCTGAGCCTCAAAAGAAGGCCACAGAGAAACCAGTTAAACAAAGTGAGGGTGACTGGGGTCAGGAAGACTGGGTTGACTTTGCAGCTCCAGAGTCTGAGACTGACCCAGAGAAGTCCAGTCATTGTACACAGCCACCTTTGTCAGGAGCTCCTGATGCTGGAGATGATGGACTAAAGGCTCTCAGGGAAGAGGTTCAGGCTGAGCAAGCAGCTCGTCTGGAGCTGGAAAGGCAATTACAGTACAACCAAAAATGCCTGGCTCTCAGGGAGTCTGAGCTTCTGGACCTGAGCAAGGAATTGGAGCTTCTAAGAGAAAAGGAGTGGCAGATAAATACGCTGTCTTTAGAAATCACTGACCTGAGGGAAAAATGCAGACAGGCCGAGGCTCAGGCTGAGATGTTGAAGGCAGAGGTGGAAGCGGCAACGACTTTAGAAAGACGTGCGGGAAGGGATGGGTTAGATTCTCCCATCACTCAGCTGCAGGCTGAGGTGGAGGAGTTCAGGCAGTTCCTCAGCCTTAAGAACAATGAGATTCTGGAGCTGAGTCAGCAGCTAAGTGAACAGAACTCCCTTCTCCAGGTGATGCAGGAGACTGTGTCAGAGAAGGACCAGCTGATAGTTTCCCTTCAAGAGAGCCTGAAGACTGAGAAAGAAAAGAGTCGGAAGCTAGAAGCTGAGGAGGAAGGCAGGAAGGAAGAGGAGAAGATTGATGAGTCGAGGCTCCAGCAGCTCCAGCGTAAGCTACAAGCTGCATTAATTTCCCGCAAGGATGCGCTGAAAGAAAACAAGATACAGAAGGATGAAATCTCTCTGTTGGTAAAGGACAAGGTAGAGATGCAGACAAGGCTAGAGGCTGGGGAGGCCGAGCTGGTGAAGCTGAGAATGGAAAGGGAGAAGCTTATTGCAGAGGTTGACAAAACCCTTCTAGAGAACCAAGGCTTAGGCGCATCCTGTGAGAGTCTCAAGCTAGCTATGGAGGGAGTGCTGACAGAGAAGGAGGAGTACAAGAAGGAGGTTACCCTTGCAAAGGAGCAGGTGGCTCTAGTGGCCCGTGAGTGGGAAGAAAAGGTGCAAGGAATGAAAGAAGAGTATGAAACACTTTTGAAGTCCTACGAAAATGTTAGTGATGAGGCAGAGCGTGTGCAACGGGTGCTGGAAGCTGCCCGTCAGGAGAGACAGGACTTGGTAGCAAAGATGAGGACTCATGAAGTGGCCAGGAAAGAGGCGGAGAGACTGGCAGAGGAAGCCCAGAAGGAGGTTGAGACCATCAAAGACAAAATGAGGAAGTTTGCTAAGGCTAAGCAGCAGAAAATTATGGATCTAGAAGAGGAAAATGAGAAGCTGAGAGAGAAGGAGGAGAGGAAAGGAGATGGTGCAGAAGTCGAGCATATGAAGCAGAAAGAGGAGTTTGGCAGAGCAAAGGAGGAGCTTGAGACACTGAGAGCTGATTTGGATGCCACTAGGTCAGAGAGAGACTTACTGAAACAGGAATCTGCAGAGCTAAGAATGAAGTTGGCCCAGGAAATGGAGAAAGCTATTATTCATAGCGCTGTTGGAGGTTCAGACTCTGAAACTTTCGTAGAAGAAACTGTGGCAGTCCAGCAATCCAGCATTTTTTCAACTCAAGCTAGACAGAAACTGAAAAGTCAAACACAGAAACATGAAACGGTAGCATTAGTCCTTGATTCTGCATTGGAAATATCTGAGATGGAAGCTTCTGAAACTACCGAAGATAGTATGCAGAAGAGGATCAGGGAGACGGATGAAGCCCTTGAAGCAGAGAAGGATTTGAGGCGTGTGCGAGAGGATGAGCTGAAGGAACAGCTTGCTTCTCTTCAGCAGCAGTTGCAAGAGAGGAACATGAATGAGGAGAGCTTGAAGGATGAGATGGCTAAATGGGAAGTAAAGTACCAGGAAGTACAAGTCCGTCTGGAGGCTGAAAAGGATGATCTTGAAGAACAGCTTATGAACCAGATGGCACAGCTGAATGGCAGCATTGCCGGTTACCAACAGGAAGCTGCCGATGGTCGTGAGCGTCTGGTGGAGCTACAGCGGTCGCTTGAAAAGCTCGAGAGTGAGCGGGCAGAATTTGAGGCCCAGGCAAAAAGCGAGAGGGACCGTGCAGCTCGGTTGGAGGAAGATATGAGGCAAGCACAGAGGCAGAGGGCTGAAGCTGAGGCAGAGGTGGGAAGGCAGAGGGAACTTGAGCAGAAGTTGAAGTCTGCGCAAAGGGGCAAGGAGGGTAGTCAAAGTCGTGCGCGCCAGTTGGAGGAGCTGCTGAGGGAAAAACAGCTAGAGGTACGACAGATGCAGAAAGACTGCATCAAATACCAGGAGAAGATTAGTGAGCAGGAGAAAGAGGTCAAAGCCCTGCAGATAGCCAGGGATGAGGCAAAACGCGAATTATCTGCTTCCTGTTTCGAGGCCACAAAGGCTGCAGAGGAACTAAAGAAACTGGAGGCTGAGCTGTCATCTTACAGAATACGTCTAGATGATGCATTGAGTGAGGTCGGGAGAGCACAAGCGGAAAAACGGGCTGTCGAGGAACGATCTGTGCGACGAGAAGCCGAGAGCAGAGCTGAGGCAGAGAGGACGCTGGATGCCGTGAGGCTGCGGCTGGGGGCAGAGCTCAAGCAGACCGAGACAATAGTGGAGGACCTCCAGAAAGAGAGAGAACGTGAGGAGAGGGTAGCTGTAGAGGCGCGGCAGTTGGCAGAGACCAGAGAGCGGCAGGCCCAGGACATGCAGTTGCGGCTGGACGAGTCGCTGGCACGGCTGGCTGCCTTTTCGCGTTCCATGTCGTCTCTGCAGGATGATAGAGACCGTGTGCTGGATGAGGCGCGGCAGTGGGAAAGTCGCTTCCACAGCGCCCTCCAGGGAAAAGAAGCGGAGTTGCGTGAAGCAGAAACACGGGCTCGGGATCTTGCAGAGCAGCTACAAAAGGAGACGGCCCTTCGAGAAGAACTTCTGCTCACGCTGGAGAGGTAGGCTTGTTGTGATGTTGACACAATTTTTTGTATCATTTTTTAAATAAAAGATTTTTCAGAGTTTTTATCTGGTGTGGCTTTTTTTTCCTAGAATACAAAAATCTGAGGCAGATTGGCGGCACAGATGTGAAGAGCAGGAGAGAGCTCACAAAGAGAGCCAGTCTACTCTGGAAAATCAGCGAGAAGCTCTGCAGGAGGCCCTGAATCAGGTGGAAGAATCCCTGGCGCAGAGGAGTAGCTCACTGATCTCCCAGGAGGCTGAGGCAGAGGGGCTTCGTCACAGAGCCCAGGCCCTGGAGGGGGCTGTAGGAGAGCTGCAGCACGAGAACGAGGAGGCTCGGGCAAAGCTAAGGGAGAGAGAGGCTGAGGAGAGGCGACTGGCCTTGAGCCTAGAGCAACTGGAGACTGACCTGCGTTCCTCTAAGATGCTGACGGAGGCCCTGCAGGCCGAGCTCGAGGGGAAGGAGAAGAGGGAGATGGAGTTGCTGGGCGAGAAGGAGCTGGCTGTGGCGCAGGTGTGCCATTGGTCACTTTTCCTGTTTTCAGTTTCTTAATTTGCCTCTTAAATCGCATGATTTGTGCTGTAGCAACTGATACTATCTGCATGTGTCTGCGTGTGTGACAAGTGTCTGGATATATCAGATGTTGATGGCCTAATTGCAGAATTAATACGGAACATGCCAGCTTTTGTCTTGATATAGTTGCTTAACGTTATTCCATCCTCCCCTCCCAATTCCCCCCAGGCAGCTGACGAGGCCAGGCAGGAGGCAGAGGGACAAGCCCAGGAGGCAGAGAAGGAGCTGGAACGCTGGAGGGAGGAAGCGAGGAGCCTGGAGGAGCGGGCGCGGATGGCCGACGAGGAGAGCAGCCGCAGCAAGGCCCGTCTGGAGGCCTTCACCAAGGCCATGGGCTCGCTGCAGGATGATCGGGACCGGGTGCTCGGCCAATATAAACAGCTGGAGGAGCGCCACCTACAGGTAGGGACAGTTGCTGTCATCCTCAGGTATTGTACCTACAAAGTCTTTTTGACTAGCATGTCTAGATTAACATTCTCCCCAATCAACTAAAAATGCATATTAAGTTGAAATTTAATCAGGGCAACTTCTCAGATGACAAACGAAGTTGACAGCCCAGTTAAACACTGTCCGGTATAACAGACAATGACGATCACTGTCTTAACCCACTCAGGGGATTGTGGAGAAAGACTCCCTGATCCAGGAGGCAGCAGCGGAAAACAACAGCTTGAAGGAGGAACTGCGGGGATTGCTGGCGCAGACGGACGACCTCAATGCTGAGAAGGCCAAGCTGTCTGCGCAGCTGCGCCGCTACCGTGACGACCTGACCAGCGTGCTCAGCATGAAGGACAGCCAGCAGAAGCAACTGCTGGCTGCACAGATGGAGCGTATTGCTGCGCTGGAGAGGGAGTGTGCGGAGATGCAGGGCAAGATTCAGGAGGCGGGGAATAGGGTGGAGAGGGAAACCCTGAGTCAGGTGGCTGGAGGGGACAGGAAGGAGGAGGGGGGCGTGGTGGAAAAGCTGAGGGAGCAGATGGAGGCCTCACAGAAGCAGGTAGCTGCCTTGGAGGAGGCTCTGCGGGCCGAGCGCGAGGGGAACAAGGACCGGAGCAAGGAGCTGAGCGAGCTGCTCTGGGAGGGCGGTGTGCTGCGTACGCAGGCGGAGACGGCCGAGGAGAGGGTGGCTGAGCTGGCGCGGGACCTGGTAGAGATGGAACAGAAGCTGTTGGAGGAGAGGGAGCTGTCCTCACGGTTCCGGGCCGAGAATCAGTCCTTCGGACAGGCCATGGCGTCCCTCCAGGACTCGCGGGACCAGGCCCTGAACGAGGCACAGGAGCTGCGTCTACGACTGGAAGAGACAGGCAGGATGGCTGCTCAGCCCCTCTCGTCGTCGCCGCCACCTGCTGGTGCCTCTGGGGAAGTGTGGGCACTGAAGAACGCATTATCAGCCTTGCAAAACGACAGGGAAAGACTGGTAAGAGGTGTTTGCACTGTGGGCAGTTGGAGTTTATTTAGCAGACCGTACCTGTGCAGATTTCTAGCCTACTTCTTCCTCAGTGGGATAGCGAGCTTTAAGCTAACAATGCTGCAGATCACATCAGCATGAATGTCTTCCCTATACTAAACCAACTTATGTCAGAAAACTTGTATTAAAACAATGCCTGGTTTTAATACTTTTTTTCTTATTGCTTCTTATACACACCTTCCTGGTCGTGCAGCTTGAACAGCTGAATCTGCAACGGTCAGAAGTATCCCGAATGAGACAGGAGGCAATGGAGAAGACGAGAGTTATGGGGGAGCTGGTGGAGGAGAAGAGGACAGCTGAGGAGGCTCTTCAGAGGGAGGACAGGATGGAGAGAGAGAAGAGCGAGGAAGAACAGAGGATGCTGAGAGAGATACAGGAGAAGGACGAGCAGCTGGAGGTTCTCAGGTCTGTCACTGGTCTTCATGTAGCATTATGCTTACTCGATGTTTTCTGTGTCTTATGTTTGTGTGGAAGTAGCACTGAGCTCAGATTTGTACTGTGTAGCATGATTTTCATTTGAGCTCTCTGGCGCCCTCAGGCTGGAGCGTGAAGAATGGCAGGCCCATGCCAAAGTCCTGAAACAGCAGACCCTGGCAACTCTCATGGACCGGGATGAGCAGGTCCAGCAACTCAGTGCAATGTTGGAGGAGGCGAGGGCCGTATGCCCCAAGGTCTCAGAGGAACAATACCAGAGAGAGGTAATCAGCCGTCACTCTCACCTGTTATCTGATGAAATAAAATTGGCATATTTTTAGGACGTTAAAATATTGCCGTTTGTGAGCTGCATCCATGGTATTCTGTTTATTTTTTACTTTTTTGTGTTCAGGCATCTCCTAGGACAGACCTGTCGTCCGAAGGCCAGGTCCTGCATGCCGACAGCGGGCAGCTGAACAGCCAGCTGAATGACACGCTGCGGGAACTCCATTCAAAGGAAGTGAAGATCACAGAACTCGGCAACAAGGTGCATGCTGGTGCTTCTGGTGTCCGTATTCTTTCTGCACTCTCCTTCCCTCTTCAGTTCTTGGTATTGAGAACACAAATATGGTCAAGTGCACATATTGAGAAACACTCTGACACTCTGGCTTTGCTGCTATCATGTCTTGAAGTTAACATGCCCTGCTTCTTACCCCCGGCCTGCACCCTTTTGGCCCCAGCTCTCGCAGGTATACGAGGAGAAGCAGCAGCTGGCTGCCCAGCTACGAGGCAGCACTCAGCGGTTGGGGGACTCGCAGAGTCGCTGCAGCGCCCTCCAGAGGCAGCTCCAGGAACTGCAGGAGGATAAGAGGAAGGTTGGACTTTCGGAGTGTCATTACTTGCTTTGCTCAGTGTTGCTCCCATCATGAAAATTTGTAGCTGTCTATACACACCCACTCTGCCTGCTATTAATGGTAGTTTCCTGGAGGTTGTAGTACTTGGATGATTGATTTGCATGAAGTTTTGTGTGGGATTTTTGCCGCCTCCATTCAGGCTGGTGGTTTGTTCCTCTTTGCTCTTTAGGGCATGCAGGAAATGGATAGTGCACCTGGTGCCCCACAGGAGCGAAGCCAGCCTTCCGGGGGGTACAGGGCAGAGCTCAAGGAACTGCAGAGAAGGTCTGAAGCATCCCCACTTTCTCTCAGCTGTCTGTGTGGTCGACTCGAGTTCAGGCTCAGTCGCCAGATCATCACAGGATTATTCAGCCCTTCATGCCTCATTTTCTCTCAGGCTGGATGAGGAGCAGGAGCAGAGACTGGCAGTGGAGGAGCAGTTGTCCGCCATGCATGATCGCCTCAAACGGTATGAGTCTCAACACTGCACCTACCTCTGGTAGAGGAGGGAACACTGCAACACTGGCCGAGACTGAGACTGTCGTATTTCCAACTGTGAGCTCATACTGCTGGCTCTGTTTAGGCAAACGTCAAGTGAATGGCGGCCTGGGCACGATGGGAATTTCTCAGAAACTGCAGTTCTTATTGAGCCACCAGAGGGCGCTGTTACACGGGTGAGGGTCATTCACCGGAGAGCACATTAACCAAAATCATTTTCATATCTGTGCATTTTAGCGAAAGAGTTGTGGTGATGTTCACTTTAAGCGTTAAGTTGTACTTGCTTTCCTTTCTCAGACGCGGAGCAGTAGCCCGGGACTCTCGCGGATCCTGCGGGTGGCATTCTGTTCACGCCAGCGCACTCCGCTGCTGGCCACGCTCTACCTGCTAACTGTGCACGCACTGCTGCTGCTATGCCTTGGCGGCTACCTGTGACGGCGCGGGGGGCAGGCCGAGCTCAGAGGAGGCGGATGACTTCCAGCTTCTCGGACATGTGACGCGTGGGTCCCTAGGAAGAGGTGGGCCTGCACTCTGCCTCTCCCTGATAGGGGGTGGGACAAAGGCAGGGATGTGTGTTGTCCCAGTCAATAGCCAAAGGAGAGTCTTTGTACACCAAAATATCTGCTGCCACCGGTGTAGGACAGTGGGAACGAGAAGCATCGACACTCTACCTCAGAACCAGTCTGCCTGCTCTGGAAATGACACACTGGTGCAGGAGGAGGCCACTTCAGGCAAGCAGGACCTGATCTGATGTCTGACAGGCTTCACAGTCATGGGGCCATGAAGTGGAAGAGGTTTCTGGTGCCTTGATGGTTGCTGACTGGTGGTGTGGATCATTCTTGGCTTAATCAGCCAAAAGTGTCTAAATGTACTAATCCATGTTTCTCCCCTATTCCTTACGCCCTTCAGACCAGCCAGTTTTACTTTAAATTTAGCTCTATCTGTAAAAGGACTTGAACTGTTGTCTTCCATGTGTATGTTGTGAGGATTTGTTGTGCTTGGTCATCTAGCTTAATTTCCCACAGCCGCAAAAGTCCCGAAAGTCTGTGGAGTAATAAGGCTTACGCCGACGGGTCGTTACCGCAGATTGCGCCATCTGTCGGCTGCTGCTTTGAATTCGCAAAATTTTAAACAATGATGGTTACTGGTGACCCCTTGTGGTGATTCCCACGTACTGACATTCCGTGTATTGTCATTTCTGGTTTCCTCATATACTACGTTTCTCACGAAATTAATCAGCATAAACTTAAGACTTGGTTGTGGAAAAACCGCTGATACGGTCAGTCTTTTTAATATTAGAAGATAAGTGCTAATTCTTTGATTTGTATTCAGTCATTACTGTACCTTGTGGTCAGGATAGTAATAGTAAAATCCTGTATGATCACAGTAAAATCTGCACGTTTTCCCTTTAACCGTCCTTCCTTCATTTTAAATAAAATCTATTCATGGAACTTTTCTTAATTGATTTTATTTGTATCTGTCGTTACATTTGCATCTTTTTAAAACCTAAAAACGATTGAAATACAACTCCGGAGTTTTTCTGTCAGGGCCGAAATCTTGTTTCGCTGTTTATTAAGGATGTTCCTTGCGCTTAACGCGTAGCGATGCGTCTGTGGGAAGTGCAAACACCTATGAAAGTCTGCGCGAATTTTATAAGCTCAGCTTTAACTCAAACACCGGGCGTGGTCCAAGAAAAAATTGACATGGTATATTTATTGATTTTTTTATAACTTAATTTTTAGAATAACCTATTAGAATGGGTTGGGGAAAGTTTTACCGTTCATAAGTAAATATATAAGTAATTATAAAAATGTGGTTGTGAAAATAATTAACCTGCTCGGTTATTGGTAAGAGAGATCCTTCGTGTTGAACTTATCGACGTCTTGTGTCACGTGACCGTGTCCATGCCAGGATGTCAACCTTTAGCATGCCCGAGCTGGCGAAGAAGACATTCACGAGGAATCAGAGGCAGTAGCTGAAATCCACCGCTAGCCCCGGAAGGGGTTTAGTGTGGAGAAGATGAGCGGCCAGGTGAACAAGGTAAAGCTGTAGGCAGAACTCCACGCCTCACGCGCCCAGACGGGCTGGCCCCATGTCCATTTGTACGCAATTCCAGTCTTGAACAGACGGCCACTCGGTGGCAGACTTGAGCAGCACAGGCACTGAACAGACCAGGTCAGAAGCCTGTACTGCGGCTCTGAGTGGCATTAAAGGATTACTGACATTACTGCAGATATAAAGACCATCAGGAGTGCACCGAGGGGGATTATTATGTGTGTCAATCAGAGACCACTTTAATAGGTACTGCATTATTAAACCTGGCAGCTATTGACAGCATATGCTTAATACTGCCCAGTGCAGGAGTCAAAGCCGTGCTTGTTCCTTCAGAAATCATTCGTATGGTTATCCGCCCATCCTTCCCCATTGCACCACTTACTCATGGCAAATTAATTGCAGATTTATGGTTCTGCTTCATTTATTGCACTGTCATGTCTTTAATTGCGCTGCTGTCTGTCTGTCCCATATCGCGCTGCTGTCTGTCTGTCCCGTATCTCGCTGCTGTCTGTCCCGTATCGCGCTGCTGTCTGTCCTGTATCGGGCTGCTGTCTGTCCTGTATTGTGCTGCCTCATCTATTTTTGCATTTCTGCCTGTCCTATTACCACCCTGTACCTTTCCCACCCCAGTATCTAAGGTTTTTGCAATTCTTTTAGATATAAAACTTATATAAATTTAATATTGTTTTGAATGGATCAGTGCTGGTCTGGCTCCGTCAGTATGGTCTGGTACTTCCTGCTTGTTTCTCTCTGTGTATTTAGGTAATAAGTCTCTTTCCTCTTTGCAGTTTTCTATGGGACTTGTGTACAAATTTATGAAGAAACTAGGAGATGTACATCAAGGTACTGCTGGCACCTCTGTTGACTGAAGAACAAATTTCACAATTGTTATGACACCTTTTTCCTACAACTTCACCCTCATTACCCAAATGGGCGTGGGTAGTAACCTTGTAACTCCCCCCACCCAAATTTTGCACATGTCTGTGCCTGGGCATGCATGTCCTGTCTGAGTGGAAGATGGTAGAGGATTCCAAATTGGGTTCTGACTTCAGAATGAGGTGGAGGGTGGGGTTATTGTAAAAGTCTATCTGGGAGGAGCTGGATAAGCTGATGGGTAGTGTTTGGGGGGGCACAATGACCCATTTGAGGGGGGCTCGCCCCATGAATACTCCCCTCATGATGCCGACTCTGCTGCCTTGCCCCTCCCGTCCATTTCTTTCATACACAACCACAGTCACATTGGGAAGGACCCATTTTATCCTTCAATTCTGAACAGTCAGCCTGCTTTCTCAATTACCCTCGTCATTCTTTTCTTCTTCCCTCAACTCAGAGGCCGAGAAGTCTGCGGGTGATAAGAAGGCGACCAACCGGGCCACTGCAGGGAGCAGGGTAGCAAGAACTTGTACTTAATGAGATCACTAAATATTAAGTCTCAAAGAAAGTTGAGGAGCGGTTTGACATGCGGACATCCTCACTTTTATTTTGAGAGAGGCGGTGGTGGGCTGGAGAGACCTCATCACACGGTGGGTGTTGTTCTCAGAGAGCAGTGCTGAGGCCACTCACCACTAGGGGGGGGCGCTTCTGACAGGGACTCGGTGTGCATCTATAACTTGTGTGTCTGCCTGCCCTTTGATGGACTGTCTCCTGTGATCATGAATTCCCCACGTCGTCGTGGGGTTTCCTCCAGGTTCAAAAACATGGTAGGGTGAATTGGAGTTGCCAGAATGTCCGTAGGGGTGCCCTGTGTTGGGTTGGTGCCCCATCCTGGGCTATTACCTCCCCTGCGACCATAACCTCCAGAATAGGCTCTGGACCCCTTCAACCTACCACAGGACAAGCAGGTATAGTAGGTATATAGTGCTCGATTAGTGCCTTTGAGATTCGTCCAAGAATGACGGTTAATCAAGGGCTATAGTGGAATGACTCCTATCACACCACGAGTTCCTGTGGTCCAGTATCTACCCTGTGCTACATGGTCTGAAAGAATCATGTAATCACCCCCTCCCCTCCCCTCCCATGTCTGAGAAGGAAGACCAGCTCTCCTTCAAGGCAAATGACATCGCAAACACAGAGGGTGAGCGCCACCTGAGGGTGGAGGGGCTGCTACCATGAGAGGGTTGGCCTGTTTCCGGCCTTTTTCGTACAGCCAATCTGGTAGCTTCTCCTTCATCCTCCCCATTAAGACTCTTCGGACTCCCATCTAAGAAACTGCTTAAATGTGACCTCAAATCCATCCCCATTATATACAAGAGTGACAACCGCAACTGTAAATCCTTTTCTCCTGCATTACTAATGTGAGTATAGTAACTTAGGTCGCAATTTTAATATCTTAACATGATAATTTTCTTTGTTTACTTATCAGTAATATATTTTTACTCACTTTAAGGAATTTAATGTTCTTTAATTCCGTATGTCCTACTGAAAAACCATGACATCTGTTTAGAAAGCCCATTTGAACATGTATTATACATCTTCTGAAAAACAAAGATCATGTTCAAATATTACTCTTTACATCCATTAAAAGGGCAATATAACAGTGTGAATTTTGCACATTTCAATGCAGATCATTAGTATTCTGTGAATTCAGTCTCTTGTCCAAGGAGTTTTTACCAAGCTAGTCCCTTCTTAGTCTTGGGTTTTCCTTTCTTTGCTTTGCGTTTGGCTTTTAGTTTTTTCATCTGCCTCTGGTTCATCCACGTCGGGTACTGTCCGTGTTCGTCCAGCTGGGTCTTCTTTTTCCGTTTGCTGTCCATATCCAAGGTCGACACGTCTGAGGATATAATGAAACAGAAATAACATTGCGTAAGACTGTATATAGTACCTCGCACCTTCAGTAATGCAAACAGACGAGCATCATGAAGAAGCTCACCGTCCTCTCCTTGCATCTCCACGTCCACCGCCTTTGCTTTAAGCTTCTCCACCGGCACCACAGTAGCGATTTGGTCCACGTCCTTCATGCTGATATCACCGTTACCACCATGGCCCAGCGTCGCTTTCAGCCTGGCCAGCTCCTTCGGTTCGTTCTTCTTCCTTTTTTCCGCTCGCATTTTCCGTTTCCATTTACTGCGTAGGCTTTTTGCCATCTTCGTGAATCTGAAGACACTTAACCAAATACTGGAAACCGCATAAATGAAATTATGCCTAGTTAAATATTATTTTATATTCCAGTGATCTCAATATCTTTGTTATAACCACTACTGCTAATTGTCATGTTGCGAGATTTAGCTACACTCGGTACCTTGGTCAGTTAACAAGCGAGCAAAGTTCAACTTATTAAACGATTTCATGCCTATCGCTATTTAGTTTTCAGTGTTTCTCGTACCAATTAACTCCAGTTAGTCGCATATAAAGAGCATGATTTATACAAGTTTGTTAGATACTTACCAACTCCAGCCGTTCCGAGAGTAAGAAAACAAACACGTGTGGATTTTTTCAGCAGCCGGAAAACGACTCTACATGTTTGCGACAGTTTAGTGGTAGGACGTCAGGATACATACAGTGGCCCGTTTGCGCGATGCATATTGGCAGGGTATAGTAGTTTTAACCGGAAAAATGTATATTTTTGTCACACTATAATTAAATTTCTGCTCGAAGACTGGTAACGTCTGCTTGTCTAAATTATACCTGAGTATTGTCACTTTAATACCGAATATGTCAGCGATCTCCACTAGTACTGAGTAAGGTCAAAATCCCAGCCAAATAATGAATTCCGTTTAAAAACTGGGGGATGACAGAAACAAAACATATAAGCCAGTGTTTGTAGCCACAGAGGAAATTACCTTTCAAAACCACTCACTGCCACAGTCCATTTAACAGTAATAAAACGACTAACAGTGCGGAGTAAATCCGCTCACGTTGGGTTTACGGCCCGTGCAGGAGCATGCTGGTGTACAGGGCGGCGTGGGGAATTGGAAGCAGGGTATGTGAGTAACCCTGAAGGGCAGCATACTCCCATGGAGAGAGAGCCATACAGCAGCGGATCCTGGACTAGTTTCTCCTGTGATGATTAATCTGGAGGTTTTATGAATGCAGCGTATAGCAGCATGTCTCATGTCATTGTACCGTACGCTACCGAGGAGTGCTTGGGCCTGACGGTTCGTCTATGGAGTCTCGTTACTTTTACACAGGCTTGTGATTATTAAGCGCAATGAAAGGCTCCGCTAACGATGGTCGGGAAACACTCATTTCTCGGGTCTCCGTTATTGTTCTGGCCACAGCTTTGCTCCTAAGACAAGCTGTTGGCATGCTGCGCCCGGCCGGATGGGAGACGGCATCGCCGTCGTGTCCCACACAGATGGCGCCTTGACTGGGCTTGGCCTCCTGGGGGTGAAAAAATTACGAGAGACGTGTCAGCACTGCATTCGTTTGTTTTGAGCTGCAAGATTAGTAATATAAAATTTGGAGGTTTATGAAAGGAAAATCCCAGCAGCTGTTCGCATTTGTCTTGGCTGTGAACTTTCACTGCATGTCCTCTGTGTCCCTGATTTAAATTTCGCCGTGGCACGTTCAGCACCTCCGTTCCGTGTGTGAGGGATATGCATGTTCTCCCAGTGGTGTGGGAGTTGTCCCTGAGCGACAGTGCTCCTTAAAAATTTTAGACATAGTATTATTGGTTTAGGTTGGTGGCCCAAAATCTTTAACGACACCCCTGGTTGAAAGAGATGCAGTGAGATTAGCTGGCATCTCCGAGGTGCCCATAGAGCTGGGGCATGGTGGGTATCGGCTCCCTTATCACACCCACCTGCCTTGTTCATGAATAATGCACGGGGCTAAGTAGCAGGAACCACAATGGGGCGTAAGAGACCTTTTCCGGAAGCACAGTTCTTACTCTTAATGTGGGTTCAGCTCACTGCAAGCCGTCTTTTTGTCAGATGTTAATGAGGTAATGACCTCATGGTGGAAGTGATAAAAGATGGCAGAGGAGGCGGGTCTGCTGCCTCGTGGCTCGGCAAATGAGGGTTAGACTCTCACGTGTGTGTGTGTGTGTGTGTGTGTGTGTGTGAGAGAGAGAGTGAGTGAGTCCGAAGATGTGCAGCGGCGCTAATTGGCGTCTCTAAATTGCCTCGATTGTGTGTGTATGCGTGTATGTTTCCTGGGGCAGTCTGGTATGCCAGAAAATGGTCAGATGGATGAAAATGCTTAATATGCTTATCCATACATCCACCATTAAACTTCGAATATCCATCCATTTCCCCAGAATGATCCTATTTCATAAATTATGATTTGACACAGGACTTCCCCACACTGTTCCAGTGCCGAAGTTGGTGACAGACAGTCCATTGAGTCAGCCCTCAGTTTTACTGAAAAGTAGCTGAGAATTGCTCTTACCTGAGACCTGGAACTGCTTAAAGAAGCTGCCGAAAACCCAGGACAGCAGGCTGACTCCTAGCCTGGGGTGCTGTAGTCCGTATGTATGCTTTTAATCTGAAGGATGGAGTCCAAGGCGATTCTCAGTTGGGTGGGATGTTCTCTTGGACCCCCCTGGATGTGATAGTAGGATTGGTCACTGACCTGCAAACTAACAAACCGGAGGACCTGGCAGAATTCGGCAGACAAGTGGTGAATAGAAATCACTTCAGTTCAGTTGAGTTTTATACAGCGACTTGGACAACTGAGTCACCCCAAGATTCTTTTACATGTGGGAGCTGTAATGCATTCCTGCATGTTTTATATGGAATAATTCTAAAATGGAGGGATGGAGGGAGGGAGAAAGCAAGCAAGCAAATAAGCAAGCAAGCCAATCAGATGACAACAGAGGAGAAGATCCAAAAACTTCCAAGTAGGGAGAAAAAATAAAAACAATCCTCTGGGGGTCCAAGATAAACTGGCTGCCCATTATCACCCAGCCCCCACCAGGGCTGCTAACATTATAGGGAAAGAATGAGTGGGCTTGCTTGCTGTCATTAAGGCCAAAGTCCATCAGTGAGTCAGTACTCCATGCTGGCCTGTGGGGGGGAAGACTGAGAGCTGTCTAGGGACAGGTGCACCGTGCCTCTTGTAGTAGTTGTATATCTGTAATGACAGCTATATGAAAGCAGTTAACCAGCGATGTCCGTTTATGTAGCAGATGCTTTTCCCCAGAGAACATACAGTCAGAAAACCCCTGTGCAATTGTGGGTTAAGGGGGCTTTCACCTGGGGACAATGTCACTCTGCTGCCCTGGGGATTCAAACTGGCAACCTTCCGATCACTGGCACGGCCAGCATATTTTATTTAGGATTTGTTACTTTTCTGCACTGGGCCTTAAGGAAACCTCGGAGTTTACATTAGCATTAAGTTTATTTGCAAACATTTTTTGACCATGGATGAGGTTTACTAATCAGTCACAGTTCAAACAATAATACTAATTTTAACACATATTTGCAAAATCCTTTCACAAACACGGTGAGGGTGACACGTTTCTTCTATTTCTGAATTATTGTGATCTTCTAGCTAATTATAATTAAGTTTGAATTATAATTCATTACAGTTGATTTCCTGATATGAGAAATTGGCATTTCAGCTAGATCAAATTCCAACTCCCACTGAAATGATAAAAACATTTCGAATCTCACTATCTAAAATATATCTATCAAGAATTCACATTATAACTAGTTAAAACTGAATTTCTCATATCAGATATCAAGAATTTTATTTGTTGATTTTTGATAGTTTACTAAATCGTCATAGATGAACCTATAAACACATGTTTTGTTTGAGCTGTGAGCTGATTGGTTGCTTAGCACCGTGTCACTTGGAATGTAAAGCGCTGTCATCATTTGTTTATATTAGAGACCATGTGGTAGAAAGTTTCCGTCATGATTGGATCACAAGTCACACATCCTGCTTTGTGCAAAAAAAAAAATGTTTATTATATAATGTGTGAATAAGCCAGAATTAAGGTTCCTGCTCTGAGTGAAAGGGCTGTACATCAACTCACCTGTGCAGAGGTTCTGCATTTGTCCAAACTGCAAGGTGTAATTTTGAAAGTTGGCTGTGAGCACCCTCCTGCATGCTCACATTAATGTTCTCCTTGGGGGGTGAGGGGGATCGTGAAGGAGATGCTGATGTGGGTTAGAAAACAGAAAGTGTCCATGAAAGTGTGGGAGTGTCGAAGGCGTGAAATAGTATCCTTTGGGAAGAGCAGGGTGCTGTGTCCCTGGGGGTGGTGGTAAGGTAGTGAGGGAGGGAAAGTGGGGGTT